>JAOEHT020270482.1:0-10484 GCA_025448195.2 Parazoanthus atlanticus
ACACGAGCATTTCTCACGCATTGGCACTCTTCTGGTAGGTAACTCTACTTTTAAGCTTTCAGAAGTGTCTTCATAGAGGGCCTACAATTAAATGTGCATCTTTTAAGAAATTGGTGCATTTCCAGCGATTTGAAAAGTGCGAGTTTCAAAAATTTTCCGGGGAAGCATGCCTCCGGACCCCCCTAGAATTTGCTCGTGCACTCCACCAAGAATCTCACTCTTTGGAGAACTCCAAACTTGAGAGCTCTGCAACTTTGACAATCACATCTTGTCGGACCATGTCATCGAAGGTTCTCTTTAGATCAATACCTACGTGATATTCTTTCTCTAGGAATCCACGACCTGTTAGGATATCTTTGGTGATCTTGGGAGGCACAGTACTAGTGTGGATACTCGATAATCTTGATTACATTGTGCCGATGCTCAAGACTGGTACTGACTCAGAACTTAACTAACCTACTGTAGAAGCAATGAAGACTGCAAACTGGGTTCACCGGAACTGGTCCATCATCAGTGTAGGCAGTTATTTTGACATTTAGTGATTTCAGCTTCACAACAGAACCTTTTTTTTTTACTCTGTATGTGCTGATAAGAATGACACACGGCTCCTGTAGCGATCTTGAGCTTTACATCCACTTTAATCAGATTGACGGTAACATATTCAGCCTGTATTTCGTGGTTCTTGTTAACAGCATCCACTACGACAACGGTTAAAGGCTTGGAGTTTCCATCTTCTTCGGCTGAAGTGAGCCCACAGATCTCGAACAACAACACAGTTTTGCAAAGTTATTCAACATTTGGCATTTCTTGAATTTCTTGCCATAAGCAAGAAATGTCAGGCCCCTTCCGCGATTTTTTCTACAGTTTCGCTCTTGTTTCCAAAACATTTGGCTCTAGACTTTTGGTTCCATTTTTGGAACCACGGCTATGAAAGCTTTGACAGTTCATCAGCTTGGCAAATCTCAATGGATCGATGTAGTACAGGACAGGCACAAGAAGATGCTCGCGAACTACAAATCAAATCGTCTCGAAGGTATCAAACCGAGGCTCGACATTTTAACTCGGTAAAACGATTCTGTTGCATGGGCATTGGTTGTTAGAAGCTTGTGGCAGTTAAACTTTACAACCATGTTTTTCTCAGTTCCTCAAGCCCTTCACTGTTTCCTTGAAACTCCAAAGTCTCGATTGCGGCTAGTTCTGCCATCACGTGCACGCCAGCTTCACTTGATCCAAAGCCTTCTGCTACGTTTTTGCTCTAGAAATTTATTCGCCTGGACCTTTCCGATTATCCATGTTTGACGAGTCGCACGTGCCATCTTTTCAGATGTCTGCTTAATGGTCGAAGGCAAGAAAACTTCAAGCACTCTTCAGTTAAGGAAGAGTGTGTGGTGTGACCATCCTACTTCTGAACCATGTAACAAATGTTATTAGGTACACAAATACAATTGATTTGCCTTTCCGTCCGAAGTCAACTGTAGCACAACTATCATGGCTGGATCCAATTATCCCATGTACAAGCATTGCGCGTAAAATATTGTGGTACTTTTAAAATTTTGCCAATTATGTAAATTACTAAAAGACTTTTAAAAAGTCTCCTGGGAGAAACAGTTCAAGCTAGTAAGGCACGACCTTCTTGAAGGGGATAATAGTTTAGTAACTGATTTAGTTGTTAGTGCTAGCGAGAGGTTACAGTTATACCAGGGCCGGGTTAGCGACAGTCGACTGTACCTTTGAAATTTTTCTGCCAAGTCAGAATTAAATTGACGATTCACTGACTTCGATCTATGCACGCTAGGGCCCTTAACTCGTTCTCAGCCCAGATATGAATGTGGCTTTGACAACGAGCTTGGTTCCTACCGGAAATGTTTACCAACTTGCCCTAAGATAAAAGTTCTTGAATAAAAACATCCTATTATTGTGCAAACAGCAAAATAAGCACACACAATTTTGAAAGTACTTTTATTACAAATAAATTACAACTGACTAACTGATCATATCCAATGCCATTACCTTCTGCACGAGATAAAGTAAAACGTAATTTATTTTGTCCAGAGCTTGCTGTAAATTTACTATCTACTGATCAACAAACATGCTCTTTATTTGTGTTCTAATACCTGAAATTTCTATTTGATACATAAAGACAAATATTTTATTGAATTGTTGAATGTAGTTCCAACTAATTTGAGTATGTATTTGTTTTATCCATTGCCTGTACACTGGAAGTATATATTCAACACTATTGTAACTATTTAACTACTTCATTTTTAATAACTCGGTATAGGTACTATGAACGAACAAATGTGATCTGTAAATGTACAAGCAAGGTGATCGGGCGTTTATCACGTACTAGGAGAGAGCCAATCAACGCGTGCTATACATGTCTTGCCTGCCCAATAGGTGCCGCAAGTTAATAGCAACAGGCATACCATTGGTGTTTGCTCGTTTCGTTGAAGGAATGAATTCCGTAAAATAAAATAAATATCAGTACAACATACAAGTTCTGGTATTTTTAATGCATTCAAAGACAATGAAATTTAAATGTACTTAGGGCGCGTATTTTTGGCATACTCCCAAAACAGAGTAACACGTTCTTTTGGGCTTAATCCAGTTTACTACGAAACTGGAGTTACTCCGTTCTACTTCATCTCTGTAGGTGGAGTAAATTTAGAGTATACGCTGGTTTAAGAGACTTATTTCAAAAGCAACGAGCTAATTAAACTGAATTAAAAATGGCGGGCATTTTTGAGACCTTTTAATCACAACTATAGGCTGTGCCAACTCGGCTGTGTACGAGAGATGGCAAAGTAGAGTACTATGAAACTTTCTTGGTTTCTTCTTTATCGCCGTGTTTTTTAGGTATAAATACTGGGATAAGAATAAACAGTAGAATTACAAAATGACCGATGAAATACATGCTCTTCCAAGCGGCAATCACTGGCATGGCCTGCAGCAGCAAAAACCCACATCCTACATATTCCATGAACCTGTAGAGCCAGAACCAGGCAAACCAATCATAATAATAACACATTCGTTCTGACAGGTACGGCTTAATGGCTTTCTCCATCCTGGTTTCAGCAATGACGATAAATGGTACCATAAGGAATGTGAGGTAATACCCTGGGGCAACACCGTGCCAGAACGCACTTACCAATAGCGTAAAAGTCAACCTGTGAGACAACAGAAAACCAGATTAACATATTATTATTATTATCATTATTATTATTATTATTATTATTATTATTATTATTATTATTATTATTATTATTATTATCATTATCGACTTTTTGGTACGTTTACTGATTCAAATACATGTCAATCATATTCAAACTGGAGCATTTTTAAAAGTAGCCTGAGTTTCAGAGTCTACCCATTCTTCAGTCTTTCTTTGTTTCGATGCCAGCGATTAGCAGGGCGTCGTCTTTGAGACTGCGTTTCAAGGGCCTGATTTTAACAATAAAAAGATTGAAGGAAGCTGACCACAGACTACGAGCAAAGGCGGGGACTACGGAAAAGGATCCCTCTCTCCTCCACTTTTTAATTAACATTTTCTAAGATATATATCGGGCTCGTGAAATTAAAGACTAATTTTACCTGTGTTTTTAAAGTGTCCGAACTGCAAAGGCACTCGAAAGCGACTAGGGCAAGTAAGCGAAACTTTGAAAACACATGTGAAATTAGAGATTAATTTCACGAGCCCCATGCGATTACAAATACATATAGCTCTCAAGCCGTACGCTTTTCCTCGGACATCGTTACGACGAACTAACCTCTTCCATAGTTGACCGGAACAACAATAAATTTACCTATTAATTGCAATAACAATTTACAATGAAGAAATAAAATACAGGCAAAGAAAGTAATTTTCACCCCGAATAAACTTGGGGTTTTTCCCGCTGGGTGTCAGATACTGGTTTACTTAACTTTGAAATACCGTCGAAAAATGATAAAAACTGGCAAAAGAAAAAGAAAAAAGTGATTACATATAAATAATAGTATTATAATTACATATATAAGGTAATAATCAAGGTAATTTTTAAAAAAAGTAATAAAAAGTATCAATACGCTATGAAACGAACACAATACAAAGTAGCCCAGCATTATTTACGTGATGCCCAGTTGTTTATGCTCCATTCTAGTCATTCCATCTTTACCTTTCCTTTGTTACCTAGTTTAGGCATTAAGAGCCACAAAACAATCACGTATTTCCGTTTTCATGTGTGCACTTTTTCGAAACCATATAATGTTACATCTCTACATAGCTTAAAGTTTAGATGCATTTTAAGCGATTCCAGAAACTAATATCTATGCAGCTCACACTTTCGGCACTCCCTCAAACTCTCCACTTTTAAAACTGCTACGATGTCCCTAAAATAACTATCCAATAGGCAAAATTAAGAATATGAGCTCAACTGAAGACCTCTAAGCCAGGCTGGGATTTGGTGGTATTTGGTAAGTAATGACTAAAGACAAAGTTCATGAGCAAACATTTGAGTACCTCAGATTCTTGCTCTTGAAGGGTAGTTTTCTGTATACAAACACAGCTATCCACCACTGTACTGTCATGTTCCAGTCTTTCATAATACAGCGCATGTACGGCGAGAATTCACAATAAAAAATCCTTATGTTGTAGACAGTGTTGAAGCTGCAGCAAGAAAAATAACTTTGATTCACATTTAGGTCAATTGTTTATGCTTCTACAAGTAGAACTATATTAAAAGAGAGAGGAAATTAAAACGTAACTGCTTTGTACTTATGATATTCTTTGCAAAACACTTTAAATAGTATTAAATTGTTTGAAACAAAATAATATAATTTTAACCAAGAGAACTCCAGATTACTTTGCTACAAAGTTTGAAGATTTCAAAGGTTTGAAGGTTCATTTTTGCCACATTCTTGTGACAATTTCTTGTTACATGATGAAGTGAAATCGTGGGCAGCCTGCATGAGCTGTAAACGTTTCTCAAAGACAGAGTATAATTTTCGGATTTTACAAAAATATCACTGAACTAATAAATGTACATTCAAGTTCATATTTTGACCATATTAACAAAAATATTGTAATATTGAAATAGTTAGAGCTAAAATTTATACAAACAGGGTTTAGTCAAAAAGCCGTACAATCTTTATTTATATTAAGAAAACGTCTATTTTTTGGGTTAAGGCTGAACGTATTTAACGATTTTCAAGATTTCAGCCTCAAATGTTCTTAAAAGCATGTGTTCTTGATATTTTTTGGAATTTTGACTGTATAAATACATTCAAAGGCTGTTCCTGACTTCTAATGGAGTTCATATATGTACGGAACGCATTGCTATCTGATATTAGGGACTTTACGCAACTAGGAAACTAGGACGGGAACGTCAACGAGAACGTTTCAAAACAATAAACTTAATTACAGAGTGCAATAACTTCACGTGGTAATGCAACCAGCTGGCCACCTTTCCGTCGTCGTCTTAGAAAACAGAACGTGAAAAGCTCAGTTCTGGGGTTTTATAGAGAACGTTAACGTTAGAGTATAAATTATTTCAATCTTCGAACGGCCTCAAGAAAGAAGCTTCTAATTTTTCCCATTCACACACCTTCACGTAAAGCAAAAAAGAAACTAATGAGTTACACAAACAAGAGAAATGAAAACGGAAAGATAGAAATTCAGCAGCCGTCTTTGTTGAGGTTCGCGTCCTAGCTGCTTAAGGTCCCTACGCGCGCGCATAACCGTTGTGCATGTTATGGTCGTTTTTTGAAAAAATACCATATAATAAAATACTTATTAACCTCGAACGTTCGGTCTTTACGGATATTTCCCGTACAGACCTCACTCTCGGTTAATAAGTAGTCAGTCTCGTTAGATACTGTTTATTGTTTGTTTTTATCAGTTTCATTTTGCAGTTTTTACTGATTTCATTTAGTTTATTCATATTTTCTCAGATATTTTAGTTTTATTATCTCTACGTGATATTTCTGTATGTTGCATATGTTGATATAGGTATGCCCTTTATACATCTTTGTAATCTTTCGCTGACCTTCGGATTGCAATTTCTTTACCGAACGGCATCTGGCTCTTCAAATCTCCGGTAAACTGCACAAGTGCAAGAAAATAGAAATATAGTCGACCTTTCAGTTTCATAGATCAACCACTTACTCTATTCCTTTCCTTACAAGCTTAAATAAATCCGTCTCTCCCTTTTTTCTGTTTAAACATTTCAGCATGTAGGAGAGCCAACGATGTTGGTATTGTACTGGACTCCTCACAAAGCACAAAACCGGACGATTTCTACAAAGTAAAACAATTTCTGGTAAACTTCACTGACAAGTTTGAGGTCTCGCCCAATGAGACACATTTCAGTCTCATCGCTTATAGCCAAGAATCCGGGTTCTACTTCAACTTCTCCAACAATGACTTTTGGGATCATAAAACACTTGGTGATAACATCCACTCCTTGCCTTGGATTGCTTTACAAACACGGACCGACAAAGCTCTTGAGTTAGTGGATTCCTCCATGTTCACTGCTGGAAATGGGGATAGGGCGGATACACCAGATACACTGATTGTGGTAGCTTTTGGTAAAACAGATCCCAAGGAGAGTAAACCATATGAGATTGTAATGGCTCCGCTCAAGGTACGATTTTACTTAAAATGCCCGATATCGCTATTGAGAGAATGATGATCATGGGGAATTTAGTATCTTGTTGTTCTTCCGTTGCTGGCGCTTTTGCATTTGGTCTCTTCACTTTTAAATGATATCAAAACGCCTTTCAGTTCATCCATGCAGTTTACTCAAAAGCGCATTGAATTCAGTAGTTCTGTTTCTTTCATTTCTTTCCTTGCAATTTTTATCACTAGCTATCAAGTTACCAAAAAAAGAAAAAAAAACAATGAAAAACCGAGAGGTTCAATTCAATTCATTATCAATACTTAAACGAAGACGTTTACAGTACATCCGGGGGGATACTCAACCTAAGTTTGAGTAGGGGGGTTCCGCTCAGACACTCAAACCCTGACCCTGTTTATCAGAAAAATTCTCGGAAATTCTTACCCTGTTCATGATTTTGAGTTCAAATTCACACATTTATTCGCTAAAACACGTAATTTCTAGACCCTTTTTTTGAATACTTTCGAAAATCCAAACATTTTTATAACCTGTTTATGATCAGAAGGTCTAAAAAGCATACCCTGAATGGCGGCACGTCCCCGTATAGCTTATATATGGAAGTCCCTTCTGTCAATGCATTTGCGTATTTAGATATAGTAGAAATACGTGACTGGAACTGAAGCTGTTCCTCTTGACGATTTACAGTATAGAAAGTTGCGCAAAGTATGGATAAGAAATATCATTTACCTCCAAAGAAAGTTAGTCCCATTCTAGTGTCAGTCAACTCACAACTTACCAAAATAGAGCATAAATTTAGAATACCTGTAGTTCAAAATAATATGGGTTTTAAAGGTACTTTGTTTGTGGTGTGAACTCAGACTGCAAAGACGGAGCTTAACTGAGTATTCTACATGTTTGAGATGTTCTTTTTTCTTGATCAACAGAAAAGATCCATCAAAATAATTGCAGTTGGTGTTGGACCAGCGATTGACAGAGATGAATTACTGATCATTGCAAATGGGGACTCCAGTCATGTTATTAAAATAGATAGCACGAGTGACTTGAGCTCTTTCGTTGATTCGTTGGTGATGCTGGCTTGCCGCTAGCAGGAACTTTTAGTACAATGAATGGTGATTGACAACTAAGCACTTCGTTTACGCTTTTCACAAGTTAATTGATATAAAATGTTAAAAAGAACATATTTTCAAAATAAACTTTGAAATACCAAAAAATTTACTCACACTTGCTTCTTAAAAGCACTCAGTTTTACCTTTACTTAAGGTAGCTGAACACAATTTCGACAGTTTCTGAATAGCTATCATTCATAGGAGCAATATGTCAGAAAGGTAACAGCTATAGGAAACCCAAACTTACCAGGAGAAAAATACAATAATAGAAATTTAGGTAATTTGGGTTTTTGTGAAGATTTCGATCATTTCCATGCAACGCAAAAGTCTCAAAACAACACTAAAATACCACATTTTCCAAGTTTATTCAAAATCTGGTCATTAGACATTAGAAATTGATTAGTTTTTTTAATAATTTCAGTCAAAGACCATGCTCAGTCACCAAAAGCAAAACAAATAATAAAAATTTGACAGAGGAGATCCGTAATGTGACTCGGTATCTTGTGAACCTTATTTTTGTAAATAAATATATAACTGTCTGTCAACTTCGTGTGGAATTCGTGTCATGAAAACGTCACAGTCTAAATTACATGAGTGCAATTTAAAACAAAAATCTAATGAGCAGTTTTTTTCGCAAAATAGAAAAAAGTGAATAATTTTTTTAGTTGTAATCGATCTTGATGCGTTGCCATGGAAACGAATCAAATGACAAAGACACTTACCCCAGTTGATTTTCCTAGTAATGTATTTCAATTGTACCAAATTTGGGATTATCAGCTATTAGCACTGAGACGTGGTGTTAGATTGTAGTACAGGTACTCAAATGCTTCATAACTGTGTTCAGCTACCTTAATACAACAAGGGCACACTCGGGTTTTTTGGGGGGATGATGGTGGTGGATTGGGTTAGCATACAGCAAAATGGAAGGAAAGACGGGGATCTCGGAGTTCAATGAAAAATCGTATTAGCGATCCCCCTCTGAAATTTGTGTACCTACCCTGTATATACATACTGGCTCTTCGGACATTCTTGCTCTTTACAAAAAGGACACTAACTTTGAAACAGAAGTCTTCTGTTTCTGGCAGCCAGTTTATTTTATGAAAATACAGTTTAAAGGATTTAATTCAGGAAGATTTACTGATCAGCACCTTGAAAGTAAAGACCAAGTACTCAACCCAAAGCGCAAAACAAAGACAAATGCCCGAATCCTGTGTTTTTGTATGGATGTTTCATTTTTTCCCAGTTGTATATTTGTTGGAGTGGTAACTGGCCATAGAGAAAGGTTTAACACTAAATTAAAAATCAGTAAGATATGTCAGTCATTTATTCACGTTTACAATAAATGTTTCGTTTAGCTGGTTTCGCATTCTTTACTTTGAAGAACAAGCCTTAGCTACCCCTCCCCCCCGGTTACCCCCATTTCATCACCGTCGTAAACAATGTCCTTGGTAAGGGTCTGGAATCCTGTCTCCCTCCCCAGGATAATTGTTTAACCGGTAGGTTTATGGGGAGGTATTCTGGGGTTAGCAACAACTCCTCGTTACACAGCGTAGTGCAGCGATCGAAACGTAACACAACACACAACACAACACAGCATAGTACAACACAGTGTAGCGCAACACAACGCAACGCAAAAGCACAACACAACACAACACAACACAAAACAACACAACACCTCACCACACCACACCACACAACACAACACAACACCTCACCACACCACACCACACCACACCACACAACACAACACAACACAATACAACACAACACAACACCTCACCACACAACACAACACAACACAACACAACACAACACAACACAACACAACACAACACAAAACAACACAACACCTCACCACACCACACCACACCACACCACACCACACAACACAACACAACACAACACAACACCTCACCACACCACACCACACCACACAACACAACACAACACAACACAACACAACACAATACAATACAATACAACACAACACATCACAACACAACTCCACACAGCACAGCGCAGCGTATCGAAACGCAACCCAACACATTACAGCACCACACAGTACAACACAGTGCAGCGCAGCGCTTCATAACACAACGCAAGAACACAATACAATACAACACAATACAATTCAACGCAAGTCTGCAACCAAACACAACACAACACTTCTAACAAAACTGAAAATTTATGGCATAGAAAGGAAATTACTAAAATGGTTTGAAAGCTATCTTATTGGCAGAAAGCAAAGAGTAGTCATAAATGGAACATTTTCACAGTGGTCAGATGTCAGATCAGGAGTCTCTCAAGGGAGTATTCTGGGCCCCATTTTATTCCTGATATACATTAATGACTTACCGGATGCTGTCAAAAACTCTGAGATTGCCATTTTTGCGAACGACTCTAAATGTCTTAAAACTATCATTGAAAGAGCGGACATCATCAGGCTTCAAGTAGACTTAAATTCACTGAGCGATTGGTCTACAGTCAATGAACTTTACTTCCAACCGCCAAAATGCTCAAATCTTTGCATCAATCAAAAAGGATCAAGCGAAAAAAGAACCTACAAACTGCAGGGGGCGAGCTGAAGATTGTCGAAAAAGAAAAAGACCTCGGTATACTGGTTTCAAAAGACCTGTCTTGGAACGAGCACATCAGGGCAATATGCGCAAAGGCTAACAGAATGCTTGGAGTTTTAAAAAGGAACTGTGCCGGTGACCTAAAGCAAGATGCACTGAAACAGTTATATGTATCCCTAGTTCGCTCCCAT
>JAOEHT020270571.1:0-10483 GCA_025448195.2 Parazoanthus atlanticus
GTGTTTCCATATAATCGCCCCGATCGCCCGTACACTATTTCAGGCGATCGGGGCGATTATATGGAAACCAGCCTTAAACTCGGCTCAGTGCTAGACACATTTAGCTTTCGTGCAAGTGACCATATTAAACTTCTGGTTTTTGAACTACGATGACTTCCGATAAAACAGATATATACCTATAAAACTAATTAACGAGGCTAAGGTCATCCCAGAAACTCTGTTTTAGCATCCCTCACATCGGTACACATTCAAGAATTTACTGTAAATTCTATTAAATGAATTCAAAGACAGAGTGCAAAGATATGATTTTAAAGTTCCTAAATCAGTTTTTGCTATCCATATTATCTTAGTTCTTGAACAAAGTTGCCGTATGTTATATTTTGGCGACAGAAGAGCGCACAGTTCAATCTGTAGATACGTTCGAAAGAGTTGGTGAGAACTGTTGTGCGCCCGCTGTTTTGGGAACGCGGTATCTCTAGGAGAAGTCGGTTACTCGACTTGTTTGCAACAAGTCCGGTTACCATATATATTTTTATCAAAAGTTATTGTGCTCTCATGGGGGACTAACACACTCCCGGTCCGTACGTAAATGTACCTGGCAAAAGCGGCCAACATTTTGTTTAATTCCACGACGTTCGAAGTGTATTAAACTACATTTCTTTCTTTGTCGTTTTGATAAACATTTTTTTGATCTAAAAGGGCTTTTAAAAGGTTTTCGACTACAGTCTGCCTCAATTTCTCACTATAAAAATTATGGAACCACTAAAAGAAATTCAAGTTAAGTTTCGAAGACAGGATTTCGTACGATACATGAATCACGCAAGACGGTGGCCATTTCAGTTGATATAAATTATAAATGATAATAATTCGTCTAAATTCTCCAGTTTATATTGATACGAACCTAGTTTCAAACTTCCAGTATTAATGAACAGTGCTTTACATTTTAGTTTCTAAGACCTTACCTTTTTGCTCTGTAGAAGTAAGCTAACCATATTAGTAAGTTGACTTCGTCGAAAGCAGAACCAAATCACACCAAGATATTCTACGTCACTTCATTTGTTCAGTCGAGCGATTAATTTCCTGAACACAATTGAATGTTCTTCTGACAAATTTGGACCAGTGAAGAAATTTCAGTATTTCTCAATGGTCCAATTTTCCACACGAATTACCTCCACATATAGCCGATTTTAGATGTCTTTGTCTGTTTTTGTCGTCAATGTATTAGTATTCAATTCAAAATACTACCGCGAGGAATAAGATATTTTGTACGATCGTTCGAGCAGGTTAACCACATGTTACGGGTGATTTATTCTACTATATTTTGTTTTACGTACCAGGCAAGGCGAACAATTTGTCTGTCGCGACAAGTCAAGCATTTTTAGCGGCTTTCAAGACCATTTTAAACACTGTAAAGTTTTGGTGTAACTTGTTCACACATGATAGACCATGAGAGATAGGTTGTCTGTCGTGTACAAAACCATTGCGAGAACATGTCTGCAGAAAGTAATATTAAAGCAAGCTAGATAGTAAACTGCGTGCAATCTCTCCCTTTCGTCAGAATCGTCGATTTTCTCTTGTTTTCTCGATTCCGAAGAAAAGGAAGAGACTGTTTGTATTCTAGCAGGGTGCCGACGAGTTGCTCGCATACGTGCATGAAATATTTCCTCGTGTATTTGGTCCTCGACACAATTTGTTAACAAGTCACAACAAGAATGACAGCGACTCCACAATACGTTTAAAATCTTTAATAATATATATCAACGTTTTACCCGCAGAAACAATGGTAATATTTTAGCTTGGCAATCCACGGGATTTGTTCACAGTTCGATAACTATACAATATCATTTGTTTTTAAATAGAAAAATATCAAGTTCTTTGTAAAAGTTTGCAAATAAAAATATATAGTTTCACTGCCTTGAATGGCAATCCACTTATCAACAAATGCACGGACTAAAACAACAATTTACTCACAACTGCAGCATAAATAGCGTTCATAAATATGTCTACATGATCTATAAACAGATTACTGTTGCAGTAATACTAGAATTACTGAAACTAATCCACAAAACAGTTCGCTTACAGATATCTTTGCGTTTGCTCTTTCAAAGAAGCAGAAAGATCGATAATTCTTGGAAAATAATTAAAATGCTGGGTTATCCGAAATAAAACCTTACAGGCGCGTCTAACTGACGATAAAACGCGGAAAAAGAGAGGAGAAATACCTTACAAGACTCACGAGTCACGTGTGATACAAAAGCCGTCTCCTATCTTCTGTGATTTAAGGGAACATCACACGTTTTAAATATCCCTGAACAACGAATCTTCTTCGCCTTCCAGAAGTGCTTTTATCGCCTTTTACCCATGACAACATCCGCCACTTTGTTTCATTTTTTTCATTCAATTTTCACAAGATTCACGTTAGCATGAACTATCTTTTACGATATCAATATATTAAATCTTAACTCTTATTATCTGTACAAAGAACGGAAAAACGAGAAGGCGTATTCACATAAGACGAATCACGATTGTTCGAGGAGAACGACCAAATAAGTTAATTTGAATTTCAGTATCTGTTGAAAGCGTGATGTATGTTTTCCAAAACAAAAATAAATTGCAGTCTAAAGGCCAGTATTTGTATGAGAGTAATCGAGGCTATACTATGAAAAATTCCATTGTAATCATCAAACTGGGTAACTGGATAACGTATGTTCTCCACTCTGTACATGTTTTCCTACACAGCGAGAAATTTGCGGTGGTTCAGCTCCTGGCGTGTTCTCAATACTTCCTTGGTTTTCTTGCAGCACCTAAGAAACAATCAGAACCGGACAACATTTGAAAACCAAATTTACGTCGATTAATCCCTGGGGGAGGGGTACGATACACTGTCATGGGCGAGAATTCAACCGTGTACAGTCTCTATCCCGGGGATGAAATATTCAGCCATCATTATTTAACAATACGCCCTTTTTTTTTTTAATAAGAACGTCTGATTTTGGGGGTGAGGCTGGACATTCTTAATTATTTTGAGGATTTTAGCCTCAAATGTTCTTAAAATGTCACTATTTTTTTTAAGGATTGGGCACATACTTAAATTAATATTTTCCATTCACACATGTACAAGTGTCACTCGTGGCCTTTTCACATTCGGAGTAGCCATCAGGCGATGTTGTACTGGCATTAGGCAGTATTTTATAATTTATAAACAAATTGTCTTCACTGAATACAGTATGTAAAATATATGTTCTCTGCGTTCCCCAGGCCTCAGCGCATGTTGTTAACATGGTCTTAAATTCTGGGATTTTTTCAGCCTCAACGTTCTTGTAAAAAAGGTTCTTATGAAAAAATGAGTGTAGTAGGTATTTTAGAACTGCGATTACATCCAACTTATGAATACGTTTTACTACGTTCTGTGGCGATCTTTAATATTATTGAGTGATTTTAACATACTAAAACAACAGAAGCTGTATAATTATAACAAAGCATCATAAAATGCCACTGGAGATGTAGGTAATATTTTGTGGTCACGAATTTAAATCTGGGATTCTAAGCATTAAAGCAGAGGTTGGGGAATCTTTGCTATAATCGCCAATAACGTATTGCTTCAACCTCGAACTTTAGACTATTAGACTGTTGGTAAGATAAACAAACCCTTTTAAAACGCTTCAAGCAATCACCCCTGCTCCCCCAAAATGTCGCCAAAACGTAGCCGCAAAAACAATTGTTTGGAACAAAAAATTACGGTATCGAGTATTTTTACAGTAAAACTTGTCTATAGTTTGCAGAGTCCGAGTACAGTTACAGCGACTGAAAGTTAGATATTTGAGAGGTATTTTATTATTTATACAAACCTCTTTATAGTAACTAAAATTGGATATTTTCAAAATGCAACACAGGAATGAAAATACTGGGTTGTTGATTATGTTGTTCACACTCGGTTTAATTTAAAACAAAAGGAGTTTTAACGTGGTTATATGCGTTGTTTTCTGCAGAAAGGGAATAACATCAACTCTTTTGAAACGGGAAAAATGACACACCTTCATATTTTCATTTTCATAAGAAATAGGGTATTACGAGTAGCGTTACCTTTGCTGGCGGCGGCGAGTCTGTTTTGTAGCGATTCCAAGCGGTGGATGTACAAAGAGAGCGAGTGATCCCCGTTGTCACTGCCATTGTGCGAAGACGCGAGAGACGATATACCCGAAGGCGAACGATCCTCTTCTGATGTCCGTCGAGGAGAAGGCGAACGCTGCCGAAGATATGACGAAGAGTTTCTCGGGATAGGCTCGAGGCTTTGAGTGTGTCCATTGACATGGTCGTGGTCGTGGTCGCGCCAACGCGACTCGCGATCGCGCACAGGAGGGGACATCGGAGGCCGATAGCGGTGGGTGTCTGACGTGGGACGTGCGCGCGACCGCGTGGGGCTCACGCTCTCCGTTTTTCTCGGGTCCGCGTTCACGTGGTTTGTATTTAGAGGGGATGTTGATTTCTGTTCAACATCTTCTGAACGATCGTAAGATGCTCGTGAACGATTGTACGGCGATGGAGCACGTTCGGTGGAAGAGCTTGTGAATCTCGTGGGAAGAGTACGAGGGTAGATTTGCCCTCCTGACCCCACAGTGGCGGGGTAGCGTCTGCTCTCATGGGGGTCAGACACTCCGTTAATTGACGAGTTTTCCCCCCGAGTTACGTATCGCTCTCGATGCCTCCTGTCAGCTACATTATCACTAATGCCGTTCTGATATGTGGCCGATATTGGACCAGTATGTGTGGAAGATCTAGTGAAGTCATTTAAGCCATCTGGTCGCGAGCTGCCCAAGTCCGCACCGACAGCTGACCGATGCCCACGATAATGTCCTTCTGGTTGATAGGTTGAGGTGTATCCCGCGGAAGAACGAGTTGGTCTGTAACTCGCGGGATCCGTGCGCGCAGTACTTGGGGTAGATGAATCGGTCGGAGAATCACTGGACCTTCCCGTACTCTTTACGGCTTTTTTCGATTTCTTCACTAAAAACTGCATTCTGCGAGTAGCAATCACTGCCCGGGCGGCTGTCCTGAATCTCGTAAATCCTCGGGAATGTTTGCCCGATACCTGGGCGTTGTTTGGGTGGGCACCCATTCGGGCGATCATGGCTAGTGTGGTGGCCTCGCACTCCTGAAAGCCCCCCAGCAACAGAAGAAGGTACTTCTTCTGATACACCAGAGCTTTTCTGAAGCTTTCTGCCTTAATGTACCGTCCATAGAGACGCTGGATCTGTGAGAAAACAAACATTAGCGTACAAAGATCTACAAACTCAAGTCAGACTTTAAAGACACTGAACTTATTAGAAAACAAAACATTACTGTGCACACTTTGTATAAAGATCTACAGAACACAAGTCAGACCTTAAAGACACTGAACCTATTAGGTAGAAAACTAAACATTACTGTACACACTTTGCACAAAGATCAAAAGATAGCACACTTCGATAGAACCTTCTCTATAAGAGAAGAGTCACCTAGTGGAAATTGTTAATACCGTAGATTCTATTAATTCCCCCTCTTACTAAGCCTCCCTTTTGGCATCCAAATTCGTAACAAGCCCCTTCTCTATTAAGCCTCCCCCTCTCCCAGTCCATAAAAAAAAGTACACAAAACAGTGCTTACGGACAGTGAATTAGACTTGCAAACTTGTATCACTGTTATACGGCAGGACGTGTGCTAATTTTTAAAATAAAATAACCCGAACTCCCGTTTACACGAACCAAATTTGCTTTCCCTTCAAGTCATTTTCTCATAAATTTACCCTCGATACTAGAGTCTTCTTCCGTTTCCGTTATCGAGGGCCAACTGGAACAACATATATCCTAAATACTGTGTTGTGTGGGTTGTTTCCTTGGTATAGAGGAAAGAGTCCCTTACCTTGGCTTCTGACCACTTGCTCTGTTTTTCCTGTGGCAATCTTGTCTCGGCTTGACGGACTTCTTCACGGAGGCGAGCAACTTCGGCCTGGGCGACGCTCAATGCATGCTGGGAACTAGCTTTTTCCTGCGCCCGTAGTGCACGCTCAGCGGCAAACATGGAGTCTTTCTGCTCCTGGTCTCGTTGAGAGGACTGATATGCAAATAACGACACGGATAATAATTGTAAACGACCAAAAACTATAATAATAATAATAATAATAATAGTAATGATTTGTATAGAATACTAATAGGAGTGTTGTTGACAGTGGCTGGCTAGGGTTTATCAGTTTTCGATGTAAAGAACGCGGACGTGACCTTTCTCCCGTTAGGTGGCTTGATTGCAGAAGTTTTCTACAGAAATATCGTTTTGCAAGATAAAAGAAAAATCTGCCTGTGCCCCTATCCGTAGTTAAAGCCTCGTATTTCTCATAAAGACCTTTTTATCCTTTTATCTTCCTGCGTGCTTTCCGTAACATATGGCATCATTGTAGCAACACTGAGACAAGGGGTGCGGGGATAGAGTTTCTGCAAAGGGTGTCCAAAGACTCTTGGCCGAGATTGTAGGTCAAAGTACCTGTTCACTAGCAGCCTCCCGCTGTCTGTACTGCGCAACCTGCTCTTCAAGGTTCGTTAAAGTCCCTCTGAGTTCTGCTTTTTCCTGTGTCAGTTTAGACACATATCCAGAAAGCTCGGCATTCTGGCGAGTGACTCGTTCATATGCTGCCGCCTTAATTGGAGAGAGAGGAACTGGCTGCTCGTCCTGTTGTAAAAGCAGAAAGCAAATACATACAAAAACTTAACCACATAGTTAAGTTACGGGTAAAGTCCATCCCTGACCCTTCCATACACCATTTCTGGCCAAAATTGTACTCCCCAGTTAGGCCAAGCAAAATAATATCTGTGGTTCCGATCATCCGACAGACCCTAATTTTTATCTTTTTATCGCCAAACTGCCAACCTAATCACTTTTTTATTCTATGTTTTTGCCTTAGCTTTCTTTCTTTCTTGGTGTCAAAACTGTATTGAAATTTAATATAAGACACGTTTGCTCTGAGTTTGACAGAAAGCCAGACAGTAACAAATCGAACGTAATAGCACCGCAGATGTCATTTATCGCCGGAACTTGAAGCAGTGGGCCCGCTCTCAAGCATTTTGAGCCTTTTCACACTTAATACGAAATATATCACATTTTCAAAATCTTCGGTGTGCTCACGTGATAAAATTTGAAACATTATAGCTTGAATTAAATATCTTGACTCGCTAAAACTACTACACACCTTTTTTAACGCCTACATTTATGTATCCAACGCTACTGTTATTGTGATACACTAACTACAACGACTTGTCATATTGTTTTTCAGTTGATTAACCCTTTAAAGCTGCGTCTAGAAACAATATTCGTTACCCTCTTATAGACTTCGAGCTTGAAATTCTTACCTTTTTGTATAGGCTACCGTCATAAAAAGAACCGCTTTCGGGCGAAGAACCCCCCACCCCCTCCCCCGGTAAGAGTACCCTAACCCCGGTCCGGGCAGACTGCATAAAGAGACTTCTATAGAAATCCCTTATATATTCTATTTCACTTGCATGAAGACCATTTCAGCGAACTGCATTTTGTTCCCTAATTACCCGATAAACAGAACAGCCAGACGGTAGGACACTTACGTCCATATGTACAGTCAAAGTGGCTCGTATCTGCTCCAGCTCTTTCAGTAAGCCGCCCAGTGAACGTTGTATTTGACCCATTTCGGGGCTGTCACTGAAAAAGAATCGAGCACTCAGATGAATCCACCAAAAGCAATAAATAATCTGTCTCTTTTAAACGAATAAAGTAATTCAACGCAAACTATAACCCTGGACAAAAAAAACTTGGGCGGTTTATAACGCTTATGCTTTTTAAGGAAAACAAAGCTTCTTACACCTGAAGGTTTAAAAATCCTCCCTCCCCCCGTTTCCAGTTTCCTGTCCTCCCATCAGTGTTGACTTGGGTACCTAGTAATGCACCCTGAACTTTTGTTGTCTTGCAGTTGTCGACACTGCACCGGGGGCAAGGGGACAAAAAACGTTTACCCTCGCATTGGACATCCCTGTCCAATCAATTTTTCCAGGATTTTAGCTCAGTATAGCTTTTCCGAGCGCGCGAATGATGTGCAAGCTGAAACTGCGATGTAAGAATTGTCAACTGTTAACGTTTAACGCTGTATCTTCTGACGAATTTCAAATCTGCTGTGTCTAATTAGCTTTGACATGACAGCAGAGAAGAAGCACGAGTAAGCATAAATAGTTGCTTCTCTTCACTGTTGTTTTTTAACGGCTTTGGTGACTCTCTCTGAGCTGTTTAAACCAATGTGGTAGATTATCCACAAACAATCTCACAAAGAATGAGGGACGTAAATAAACAGCTGTTTCAAGAAACGTTGACAACTACAAAGGGCAACATGCACCAAGCACGAAAGGAATTATGGGAGCCCCGTATTTTATGTTGCGTACCGTCCATTGACCTGCACACGAAGCACACGAAATCAGCAAGGCACGAAACTACGGAATTTTGATAAATTGTGTCGGGATAGGCTTAGCAAATTGCAAGATTAGAGTTTCTATCTTGCTTTGAGATTGGTCTGTTCAACCTCTGGTTCTAGTAATCAACACGTGTGGCCACTGATATGCACATATAATCTCACATTGAGTGTGGGATGCAAGTTTCCCCAAAAAAAGAAAAAAGGAAAAAAGAAAGAAAGAAAGAAAAAAAACAACAAGCCTGAATAACCGTGATGACAGAGTCCCATTATTTCAAGATTACAGCAAGGAAAAATGAGGAGTTTCTGGGTTACCCCACTTGATGAGATTAGTGCTGCACTTACAATCATTGACATTTCTGGGCATGCTGGTATATGCTATAATGAAGCCGCAAACCATCTTGCGAGCATGGCCTATGCCTTTCGGTGAAATAAAATATTACCCACAAGATGTGATTAATAGATTAAAGGAGAGGCTAAATCGGAACGATGATCCCCGGAAGACCTGGTGGTCACTGCAAAGAATGGTAGAGAGAAACAAAAAAGTTTGTTGATGAGGCCGCAACGGCTACACAAAGTGTGGAGACGAAACTTGCAACGCAAAATATAATGTAAATGATTTCGCGCAACACAGCTTCGGGAGGGGCTGGCCTGGGAGCGTAACCCCCTGAAGTAGAACGAAAACAACAACAACAGAAAGAGACATGTTACGCATCGGGTATTTTCTTGTTCCGTGAAAAACGTAGCGAACAGAGCGTCAAAGCATTGTTTTTGCCCAGGCATATTTCGAGCCAGTACAAAAATGATCTGGTACAGCGTGTTTATACGGTTCTCTTTCGTTGGGAATAAACATCAGTAACAATGATTATAGAGTTCTCTGTTTACACTATACCGAACAACTGTTCAGTTCGCGTCGGTACAAATGCTATCCGGTATAGTGTAAACGAGGCATAAGTTAGCAGAGCCATTTCTAACTACATATGACTGATACTTCTAATCAGTTAGTATTTGCATACAAAACTGGACTAGGTTCGAACTGGAGGAGAAAAAACACGAATAACACAGCTGGTAGATTGGACTAGTTGTTCACAAAACAGTGGAAGACAACAAAGATTACTAAAGAAGACTCGGTAACTGTATCTGAACTTCTTTCAAAAAAGGTGGACGCACGTGTTCAACTGGGTTGAGACGGTTGACAAGACCAGAAACTTCCATTAATGCTGAATTGTAGTTGGCTTTCAGCCAGCTTTTGTTCATCCGTACAGTTATTCCCAGTTAATATCCGCAAAGTCTCTTCACTTTCATTTCAAAGGTACTCACGTCTGATTCAATTAAACAGGCGTTAAAACTGTCATCCCTTAATGCGGTAAAACGTTTGATGCACTTTTCGGTGTTCGTAATATGACTAGGCTCACATCCAAACTGTCTCGACCAAGCTTTGTTTTAGAGTGTCATCTTCTGACATTGAGGCTCTCTCCCAGGCCCTGCTCAATAGTCTTGAGATCTTCCAAGTCCTCCTTAATTATGCTAATGAGATGCATAATGCCCATTTGCTGTTGTTCCAGATGCTGCAACAAACAAACAACTTGAATCACATTCGAAGCATCATAAGCAACACCAGGGGGAGTTGGATTGCAATGAACCTCCTTTTTAGTCCGCTATCTTATGGTTGCCGAAATGTAGCAAAATTCGATAGCACTTAAAATGCTACATATTTCATATATATTGGAAATAAATCCTAAATAAATATTATGTTAGATTTTGTGCCATATATGTGATCACCATATAGCAAAATACAATGAATTCTGCCTTTTGTTATTTGATAATTAATTCTGCGATACCCATTCGATATTTTGCTACAATATTCATCCGATAATTTACTGCATTATTCATTCTATAATTTACTGCAATGGAGGCTTTGCATGGTCACGTGACTCAGGAACATTTCTTTAAATATTTGATATTTTGACACTGCTACAGTATTTCTTTGAAGGGACTGCTGTCAATACCTGGTTCTAAGCAACTGCA
>JAOEHT020270665.1:0-10483 GCA_025448195.2 Parazoanthus atlanticus
TGTATGTATGTATGTATGTATGTATGTATGTATGTATGTATGTATGTATGTATGTATTTATGTATGTATGTATGTATCAGAAATGCATTGGGAATAGCCCTAGAGACCTAGACACAAAAATGTGCAATATCAATTTGTGTTGATGTCTACAATTAAATTAGATTTTAAACTGCATATGTTAACTCTGAAGCTGTGGAAGAAAAGCCAGTCAGATGTGTAACCATTCCGTAATGAAAATTAAAAGTTAATACCTATTCTTCAGTTGTAATCTTGGATTCGTTCGTAGTCTTGAACAAATGTCCGAAAAAACAGAAAGGAATATCGTTTCTAAGCCCAAAAATGTTTTGCACAAAATAATTCGGGTAGCATCATAAATTGTAGCCGTTTTGATTGGTGGAAAACGAATCGATTTATAGCCTCCAAAGCAGCCGCCTTATTTGGAAGCTAGTCAATTTTGTCCAATCCATCAGTTTGCTCTGATGAATGAGGGCCAACGCTCGAAACGTCAGCTTTACAACTAATCTTACGGCGAAAAACCGTACCGCCACAAGAGGAAATATAAAATGTCCGACATGTTCTCGCATACAATAAATTTCAAATAGTTTCTCGAACGGAGCGACTTTTTACACTAACATAAACAAGGCCACTGTTTCGAGAGTCTTACGAGTCAAATTCCATCTTCTCAACTGCGTGATTCAGATGTAGGACCAGTGTTACAAACACATTTACTGATATTAGAAACTTTAGATATGTGGACAGTACCCTAACTCTAGCCCTAGTTCTTATCCTAACCCTAATTGGTCAATGGGTCAAAAGTCACGTGAATTGTTGGCCCAAAACCCATGCAACCTTAAACCTACTCCTAAGTTAACCCTAACTTTAACTTGAAACCTTTCTCTCCATTGACTCATGACTCATCATTACTCATTGTCTTATTTGCCTCATAAGACAACTGTCCTCAATATAGACGCATCAGTTTAGCTCTCTCCTGATGTTTGTGATAATGTTTTACTAATTACTACTTAAACGATGAAACATCGAGCACGGTCGCTCGATGAAATAATGGCGTGATCACGAGCCACAAGTCTGTATTTATTTAATCGTATATTGCGACCCATACACGAATCGTTACTAACTCGGCTGTGGTCTGTGAATTATTGATTCATAAAACAGCGGTAATAAAATGCGTATAAAATAATTAGATAGATAACAGTACTATGAAACATGCATACTCAAGAAATTACTTGGGGACGCAACTTGCGGTTCGATGAGAAATGTTCTTTTTGGCTAGGAATGAAATGACTGGAATTCGTTCTGAATCGGTGGAATACAACTCAAATTGAAATTACCTTGGATGGAAGTAGTTTGATGAACCGAACGTCAATCAGGCAAATAAACTATAATCATGGTTGTAAAAGTCTCTCGGTCTTGAGCAGTATATATGCAAGTTTTAACCGGTTTCTTGAGCAGTATATATGCAAGTTTTAACCGGTTTCTCTTCTGCTAAAATTGTTGTCTGACAACTTGTTACAGATGTAATACATAACATAGAGAAAAAAAGAGATTTCTTACTTTAAGTGCAGAGTGGTTGCCTCGGACAGATTGTGTCGGTACTGACCCGACCCGTAACGTGTTTTCTTCCCTTCCTGAGCGCGAGACGGATTTCTCCTCAGCTTGGCTAATCAGTAATGTTCAGTTTAACTGTTACCAGCACTGAATGACTATGTTCAACAAAAGCTTTCTATCAAACTTCACGAATTGCCGAAGCAACTGTTTTATGCTCTGTCAAAACATTTATTAATTCAGAATTGCAAAAGGCACAATTTGGACCGATTGTAAGGCCACAAAAGATGAGTTTTCAAGTGGTTGTTATTAAAGACCAAATAACCAGGTTACTTGTAAGTGTGAATTCACCTGTTAAGCAATTGTTGATCTGGACAAAAGGTGTGAGTTTCCTTGAATCAAACCAAATAGGTTTTCCGTAAGCAGTCTTTCGCTAATTCTTACTCCATCAGATTTAAACTACCCAAGTTATGAATTATGTTTCTAGATTTTCAACTGATGTTGTTTTTGTCTTGGTTGATAATCGATGAAAATGGATCAAGGCATTTTATTTTGTGCCACCTTGTTCAGAAAAGAACTAAGAAAGTTAGAAAAAAATGCTTGAGCAAGGATGCATTAGATATGTAGCTAACATATTTTGAACAAACACGAAATGTGTTCCTTGTTTACCGCCTGTTAATTTTGTTGTGCCGTAACACTTTCAATATGTTTCTAGAGTAAATATATAAGCTGTATATGAAAAATGTGTACTGTGTCAACACGAAATACACGAAAAATGGGTAGTTAACTTAGTGTATTATCGACATTGGGTGTGGTGTAGAAAATATCCGTACAAACAAGTTTGGGTTATCTCTTCTTTTCTGTTGACTGTTGAAATCAGGAAAGGATTTAACACAGAGTTAATTCTGCCTCTTTTGAGATTATAATTTGCTGCGACTTGAAAACAAGTGCCAAACACAAAGGACAATTTCTTTTCACAAGCTAATGAGCACAATTTCACTGATTGTGATCGTTTTGTATTTGTATTCAAAAATACAAAACAATCTTTAATATAAAACCAGATACGTTTAGATTTTCTTCTCAGCTGCAGACTGAATTTCGATGAATTACAAGAAGTTCATGCCTCTCAAAGTCCAGGCGAATTTTAAAAGTCTACTGGACTGCGTTCATCATGCAATGAAATCTACCTCTCTAAAATCAATCATACGTTCATATTGATTATTGTATTTGTCTTAGATTGAATTTCCTCTTCCCACTCTAGTTTAAAGTATCCAACCTTTACTGATTTATGTTTATAATTCAAGTAAATAAAATATAAAGGCGTCGGCATTTTTTGTTTATTCTTCAGCAATATAGTAAGTAAAATATGGCCTCGTTGACAAGATTATTTTACAAAAAAACTGCCAAAGCACTTAGGTTACAAAAATATATTGTATACAAACTACATGACATAACGTGGCCCTTAATCTTAACGCTTGTTGTCACGAGAATATTCATTAACTTTTCAACGTTTTTATTTTACAATAGTTAAAGCAATAAATGATCCATAGAAAATTAAAATTAACATTATAGAAGTTCAAAGTAGAGCTAGAACTGCTTTGGAAGCAATCACGCAAGAATTTTGTGAGTGCGGGTAACGGGTGTATGTTGTCTTTAAGGAATGCCGCAAGTTTTCTTCTACCCAACTGAGCGGAAACTACGGGGAATATACCAATCCCCATATTCCCAGCTTCAAGAAATATTGATCTAAAAAAGCTGTGCTGAGAGAAATGCTAATCGCTAAACCTTGTTGCTTGGTGCTGACTGGAGGTTAAAATCGTATATGTAAGTAGAAATTTAGCAGCCTCATTTACATATACGCTAGTGCACTGGTTTTTTTGGTGGTGCACGAATAAAAGTGATAACCCATACCAAATTTACTCGTGCTCGGACTGCCCAAAATGGTTTACTGATTCTTTTGTTAAAATGAAAAGAACTCATGATCAAAAACACCATTACGAGGAACAAGCCCTTGAAGAACATGCAAGCTTACATTTAGAAGTTAGATTGGTTGTGTCATAAAGAATATCTCGATTTGAGAGTTATCCAACGAAACCCGCGAATGTAAATCACTAAATAGTACATGCAGTACTACCTTTAATTAAGGAATTTGCACTGCGAACAAAAGAACACTTACTGCAGTGACAAGTTTAAAACAGAATCGTAAATTATTTATTGTGGTATTCCATCATTTAACCTTTCATTTGTTAGATAAACTTTTTCCGTTTTGTTTTAGAAAATACTGATAAGTGTGTAATTAATTTAGTTGTTTGACAGGATCCTCACCGATACTAAACATTACTAAACTTTTAAACTTTAACCGAGCCATTTTTGTAAATACTGGAAGACTAGTTTTCGGCGGCGAATAAGCTAAATAAGTGGTTTGATCAACAAGAGTTGATATGGTAAGGTTGGTGCAAAGCTGACACTTCGAGCGTTAACCCGTGGTCAGAGCAAAGACCTGAATATGTTGAGAGCCTCCGAATACTGTCGGATGGCTACAGTTTGCAAAGCCTGGTGCGAGTGTCTGTTGAGAATCGTGTGAACTGTAGAGCTGACGAACCTGACTACCCAAAATGTTCATACAGTGAAAAGATATTCACTTCGGAGAAATCAAAAAGCTTTAGGAATCTAAGAGCGCGCTCTCTAAAGAGGGAAACATTAATTCTCCAAACAACTATGTTTCTAAGTGACTGAATGAAGCGTATATTGATTCAATCTGGTTTCGTGTTTGTAGTTCCTCAGTGTTCATTTGTTTTAGAACATATAGCAACGAAACAAATAACACAAGTCTAAACAAGTGCAAAACATAACAAACTTAGTTTCAATCAGTTAAATATTACATAAATAATCTGCAAAAAGTGGTTTCTAAATGGCCTAAACGTTGCATGTTTATCATGATTATCTCTCGACAGCAAGAAAAAAGGAACGAATCTAATTTCAGTACATGCTAGCTTACTATTCAGACTCAACTGCAAAATATTTTAAACTCGAGTTGTTTTCCCCGCATTTAAAGCCCTAAATTAGAGTTTGAATCAAAGTAACAATCTCGCTGTACTGATTTGATAACAGCAGCTTGACCAGGTGCGCACGCACTGGCCGAATGACGTGTATAGAGTAATTGGAGGCAATAACTGGCAGTAATCAACTCCAACCTCAAGCAAACTCGATAGTTTATATTTGTTCGGAGGATATATCATTTCTGTATTTTGCCTTTGCTGTTTTGTCAGCCAGGTTTCGATTGTTTAGAACGACCATAATGGAACACAAACAGTCAGGTTCCGCAACACTGGTCCGCGTCTTTAACACAAATATTTGTTATTTCGATGACAGATTCTAATTTGTTGTCTATTGGTAAAGTGTTTCAAAATCACTTGGCTATTCAGTTTGTTTGAACACAGATGGGCAGTTTGTGTAAATGTATGCCTATCGTCAGTCAAACAACAAGACTTATCGTGTTTGGATCTTTTCCGATGAATTACAGTTGTAGCGCATTAAAATTTGGACAAGTTTACCTTTCAGATAATCCGTATCTTCCCCGTATTGTTTTCGCGGTACTTATTTCACATAACGAAACTCATTACCGCTTAGTTTGTGGTCACTGATGGCTCCGTTGTTTGTGATTTTGGGATCAAAACTGAGAAACTGCATTCGAAACTGCGCTGTGAAAGCAGTGTCAGTACTAAACACGCATGGTCCAGCAATCGTCACTACCCGTTCGTTTTTGGCAGTCTTCTTCTTTGTTATTTTATCTATGGCTTCATTAACAGGAAAACTACGGACAATACACCACCATGTATTGTAAAACTTTGACATTTGGCTTAGATTTTGGCTTTAAGAAATTGTGATGAACTGACTATGAAGAACGTCGTTAATGAAGAATAAACAATTAAACAATACGACAACGGACAATGACTGTTTATACTTATCTGCAAATATGAAACAGCTGCTTACCGAAGCTGATGAGCCTTGATTCGAACATTTCCCAGCGAACTGCTTGCAATCTCATTTCTCCATCACGTTGGTTTAGAAGCTGTGAGATTTTATTGGTTGGCCCTTTTTGTATTACGTTTAATCTTCAGTTAAGAAAAAAAGGCGAGGTTGCCGAGTATTTTCTTTAAGACGGAAATCTCATCGATACCCGATTAAAGAATGTAAGTACATTCTTCCCCGAGGGCTTTAAGTACAAACAGGAAAAGTTGGTAAAGAACGAAATAGCTGTTTCTTTTACTGAGCACGCTACGGCGGGTACAGGTTGGTTGGTCAAGCAAATTTAATTTTGTTACGGTCAATGAATCGATTATGTTAACCAATCACCGAAGGTGTACATGACATGCACACAACCAAACTTAATCGCATTTTAATATTTTAGAACTTGAATCGAAAACCTGTCAAACGGAGTTTGTCAAGATATTTGCTTGCGCGGTGCGTTCTTTTGGTTGGTCTTGTGGGTGCTTTGAGATTGCGCACTCGACGATGCACCAGTTACTATTGTGCTTAAACTATATCGGCTACCTTTTTTGCCTCTGGGCTTTTCTTCATAGAATATATTTTCGTTTGTTACTCAACTTCTGATTCCCTATAAAGTCCAAATTTCAAACTAGTTTCTTCCAACGCTATTGTTTGCCTTTGATTTTAAAGCTGATTCAAAGAAAACAAACACAATTTTGTCCGTTAACACGTGGTCACAATTTATTCAAAAGAGAAACTCCTTCCTCAAAAGCAAATATACTTGTTAACCACTTGTTAACCTATAACCACAGTTGGTTGGTTTGGACTACTTGTATGCAAAATGAAAAAGCAAACATTGCTACAATTATTGAACTGAGAAAACAGATGGTAAATATACATAATTTGTTTGGCAATTGAATCGACTTGATTTTTGAAACATTTCCCGTAGTTATGGGAGTTCATTTATTCATTAATTTAAAATTGATTCGCAAGAGGTAATCGAGCTGATAAACCAGTGGGAGCCGGTTAAACGTCTGCTCGCACAGTGGAGTCCATTCCATTTATATTTGATCTAGTTGCGAATCTTTTACCTTTTTAAAGAGTAATCCAAGTATACGTAAATTTCATGGGTTTTTCTGCGTATAATAACAGTGAATATTTAGAAAGTCTTGTGCTTTGCCATTTCCAAAACATGTTTGAAAAACGGTCATATCAATATTTGATACTGGTAATTATTTATATTTCCATGTCTTTGCGCTGTAAACCTCGGTCATAGAATAAAAATACTGACGCATTTACTAAAAACGTTTCGTCGACAAATAGAGGTGATACCTTTTGCCTTACTTTTCCTTTGCAACTTCAATTTGGCCTACATTATTACCTTCTGGACCAGAAACAAACCAGTATCCAACGACATGCGCAGTTCGCAGCTTACAATTTCCTTGTTCTAAGTAAATTAGCCAAGGATGACCCGAGGTTTGGGTGAAAGAGCCCTCAAATCCCTTAATTCGATGAACCTAAAATAAAATGCACGATTGTGACAACTCATTACAATCCTGTACCCCAAAATATAAAGTTCATGTTTTTCACAAATGGAGATCCAACCTGCTCACACTCTTGTGTTTGTTATGATTGTTGAACCCTTACTTCTCTATGGCGAAGACTATTACACGGTTTGATACCACAATCAAACGCCGCTTCTAACTTACATAGTACAGAAAACTGAGGAACTAAGCGACACTGAAATGAACTGTATAACTACTTTTTCTAAGTAACAAAAGTGCAAACCGAGCAGCGCACATGACTTGACTACAGATTGCGGGTTCCACGTGCCATGCGGCCTTCAGAGGACGCCCACTATATCTTCCAACCTGCCCGGCTAGTTTGCTTTTGATTATATTTTATGACAAAAAATTAAAGCGTTTTTACTCTCTCGCCTCCCCGCAGACACTTCTCGCAGGTACCTTGGCGTGCGGAAAAAAACCCCGGAAAAGCAAGTGTCTTCTGTGAAGTTGCTCACTCTCATCGGATTGGCGGAAATTGTAAAATCTAAATTCGCTTTCTCTTGTGCTTTGTTGTTTGCTTTTTAATTGCACTGCAAATGGTATTGAGCTTAAAACAAATAGAAAATGCACATCATTTGTACTATAATTCGAACAACCGAGGGCCAGGTCGCGCCTATGAAAATATCTTTGTTTAGCAGGAATGATTCATTGTTTGTTTCGACTAAACAAAGAAGTTGGCGGTGTGTGCGACCTATAGGATTTATTTAAGTTCAATATTGAAAAAACTCCATTTTACTACACCTTCCCTAATTTGTTCATTGCACGTTTCGGATCACAGCCGTGTTTTCACAGTAGTTTGGAAAGGAAAATAGAAATAAGTAAGTACAAGGAGACACTGAACCCGAGGAACAATACACGCTTTTTTGTTACAAGAACAAACTGTATTAGAGCGCCGAGGCTCGGGTTTGACCAGATGTTAGAACAAGTCAAGAACATTCTCAGGTTCAAGCTCTGTCTCAAGTTTTTCTACTAGAACAGTTATTTTGTGAATAAAAATAAAACAAGTTGAAAACAAGCTGAGAACCGAATTTGAGGCCGAATTTGCCGAAAACGCGCGTCTTTCAATAACAGTGAAACTGAACAGAGGGTCAACAGAGACAAACTGAAAGGAAAACACAATTGAAAATATTGGACTCCCTTGTAGTAGTTAGTAAAATTTCCAACCTCCAAAAGAATATTACCTTGATTTCAAATATCTCTGTACCTTAAGATATTATGTAAATGCACGCGGGGAACGAAAAATTAGTGAAGGAGAGAAGTAGATTACAAAAAAGAGCTCATCAGAAATAAGAAATCTCAGGTTTTAGTAGTGTGTTGTGTCCAGGCTTTCAAATCTTGTTCTTCCTTAGAATTAAGTGACTCGGCCGAATACGCTATGAAAAATTTGGTAGCTGACCATATTTCCCCTTGTAATGAGGCCATTATTTTCGCCAAACGAGGGCGGAGATAGTCACTATAACTATATAACTGAGTTAAGATTCACTTTAATAGAGCCAATAATTTTGATCATTTTAGACTAAGACTCAGAGTGCTTTTGCAAAAGTGCTTTTTACAGTGTCTATAGTACTATACAACAAGTAATGGTTTTGTATGAGCCTGTATTGTCAGAGGGAAGAACTGACTGTTACAAGTAAATTATTTTCATAAACCATTATGATACAAATGGTTTTTCTCTTCAGTCATTTGTTTTTCAGCCTTTACCAGTGCGAGTGCGATTGCCCCGGTCTTTCGAAGGTTGCAGGAGTTTTATGTTTTAGGACCTTCTTTCGTCACACCGTGTGCGAACAGGGACGTTTAAAAGCTGTTTGTTTGTCTAGTCTTCTGAAATGCTATCTAAAGGGACTTAAAACCCGGGGGTACTCACCCTCATTTTGAGTGAGGGTGTGCCACCTAAACCTTCAAACTCTGACCCTATTTCAGACCCGAGAAAGAATCTTCTATACCCTACTTTAGACCAAACTGCAGAAATCGATACCCTATTTCAGACAAGACAAAACACGCCCCAACTTAAAACACCATGGTTGCAACATAGCCCGTAATTTGCTTATCTTGTATCGTAAAATCTGTAAAGTGACGATCCACGGTAGAAATCTCTGAGCAAATTAATAAAACGTTTATGGTCTACAGATTCTGTGCGAAAACATACTCTTTTTCCAGACTGCTTGGTGAACCTGAAATGTATACCCTTTTGCAGCTGTGCAAAGAGGCCTGAAAACCACGCCCTTAAGGGCGGAGCATACCCGTATACATTAGTCAATTGAGAAGACCGAGTATCCCTCCCAAGGACTTAAAAGAACCCACACACTTCTCAAAAATAGTGGGCTGTTCTCGGGGATTGTTGAGGGCCATGCACATAGAATACTTTGCGTGTAAAATGAGTTACTTTCAACACATATAGTCGGACTTCATATTTTTTTGCTGGTCCACCAGATGTACAATATCTTTTTCTCCAGCAGAGTGGTTGTGAAAGTGCTCCGTTATCCCATTATAAACTACAACTCCGAGTAAAAAGTTTGAATGAATGGTTCTGTACGATATTTAGCTGACATAATGGAAAGACTTTTGTTTTAACAGTGGCTCCTATAAAACTAAGCCAGTCTTCCTACAAAGCGTAAAATCTGTACTGAGAAGGCCCCCCAAAGCGTGCGACGTCTATATGTCGTTAAACTGCAAGAAGCTGTACTTGTCTGTCTTATACGTCTTCTCAGTAACTAAAAATAAACAACTTTGATTATAATCATTAAACCATAGTTTACTTGTCCACATATTTACAAAGCCAATAAGAAGAACTGACAACTTTCGCTTTTTCGTAAAGTATTACCATCATTTTACAACAAAACTGAACAAACCATATCCTGAACTCTTGTTGATCAAACTGCACATTTCAGTAGCATCAAAAAATGTCTAAGTTGACACTTTTCAGAAAATGTCTGTTTATTTATGAAGTTATGTCATGGAGGAAAGCCTTACACTGTGACTGTGACTAGCGGCTGATACATTTGTACACACTCTTTTCTTATAAGAATTTAAAAGCCTGTAAAGAAAGTTTCACAAAGGTATATATGTATGTATGTATGTATGCATGTATGTTTCTATTTATGTATATATGTATGTATTTATGTATGTATGTACGTTCGTATGTAGGTAGGTATGTATGTATATATGTACGTATGTATGTATGTATGTATGTATGTATGTATGTATGTACGTATGTACGTATGTACGTATGTATGTATGTATGTATGTACGTTCGTATGTAGGTATGTATGTATGTATGTATGTATGTACGTATGTATGTATGTATGTATGTATGTATGTATGTATGAATGTATGTATGTACGTATGTATTGTACGATAAAATGGTT
>JAOEHT020270746.1:0-10483 GCA_025448195.2 Parazoanthus atlanticus
CGGAAAAACCTGGGGGGGGTAGCTCGACCCCCCCCCCCCATAAACGTTTAAGGGTGAAAAGCATGTTTCTATAACTAGGCCCTTAGCAATTAATGGCCCTTTTATATCACTCTTCGTATGTATATTCGACAACTAATCGTCCTTGGCAGTGACCTTTCGAAGCATACATGTATTGTGAATCCATAAAGCATTTGATATCTTTACCAAGTCTCGCTTACAGACTCGTGATGATGGCCAAAGAAGATAAAATCGAGCAAGACCTACCCAATCGGACATTTGGCCGAATATGTAACATATGGGGATATTTTAGAACTGAGTAGCTAACGAGAGATGTCTGAAACACAAAGTGCTATATATATAGCGCTTTGTGTTAGACATCTCTTGTTCTAACCTTTCCAGGCCTCGAAACTATTATTTATTGTTGTTCTAAAACCTATATAGGTTTATAGAGGCCAGAAACGCACTCGAGTGAAGAAAAATATGGGCCCTCCAGGGATCCCCGCGGATATTTACTTCACCACATTAATTCGCTGTGTTGCCAGCATGGCGAGTCCTGGTGGTGTAGTGGATAGCATGCCTTACTAGAAACGAGGAGTCGCGGGTTCGAGTCCCGTTCAGGGCATAAAAACCGTATTTTTCGGACGAGTGTGTCGAAAGGAAAAGATAGCACTTTGTGTTTCAGAATTCTCTTGTTCTAACCTTTGCAGGCCTCGAAACTACTACTTAATGAATAGCTAACGTTATCGCGACAACGCTGATTACAATTTATCTAGCAACTGAATATGGAATTCTACTATCTCATTTGCTATAAGTCGGGAAGCAATTTTTTTTCTTCCAAAGATTGATTGAATATAAGAACAGCTACACACTAAACTGCTCCAAAGATTAAACTTGTGCAGTTCATGCTCTCACTTTTTCTCAGTGGTTTTATAATGAGTTTCGATTTTGGGTATCACGAATCAAAGAATCAACCTGATAGCCAAAAATTGCCAGAATTCCAGAAAGGGAGGCCTTTTTTGCATCCACCTTCAGCGTTAATCATTTTAGTGGAAAAAACAAGGATTTGGAAGTGTTTCACAAAATAGAAATCCTGCTCATTTTAAAATAGATTTTTATGATGGGTCCTTTATCTGAAAATATAACGGAAGGGTTTCCGACATCTGACTTTTAGTCAAATATTTTACAACTGAGCTATTCAGACTCCGAAATATCCGATACATCAACTGCAGCGGTTTTCGCAGATGGTACCGTCTGTGAGGATAGACAACTGCTGACCTCGTAAGTTTATGTTTCAGTAGTTCTATTCAGTAAAGCGGCTTGATTCAAGACAACCAAAACAAAGCAAATTGACATTGCAGGTTGAGTGTAAAAACCTCATACATGCCGATAAACACAAGGGCACTTTGCTTTCAAGAGCAAATTTTCCCAACGTACACCTTGGTGATAAAAACATCATCCTTTCATTTGTATTACGCATGGTGAAGGTTACCAAAGAAGATATTTGAGCTGTGTAGCACCACGTGTTTGTGCAACTAAAGGCTTAGTAAGAAAGTTATCAGTATATAATCAAAATGTTTCTACACAGTAGAAACAGTTGCCTGCGGATAAACGATAGGAGCCTTATTGTTGTGAACAGCTACCAGACACCTGCTCATTTCAAACGTGCCGACTGCCACGGGTCATAATAACAACCAAGTACAACAAGTTCAGTGAAGCAAGAGACAAACGCAGACAAATTTCCAAGATCAATGGCGCCACAAGTTCCATTTCTACAGCTAAAGTAAGCAACCCGTAATATTCTGTTTTGACCAAAACATTATACGCTGTTTCCAGTTGATCTTTAAGCTTTCCCTTGCAGAAGCAAGATTGTGTGTTTAAAAACTTGTTTTTTTACAAGTGTTTGAGCTTGATTCACGTTTTTGCAATACGTCGCCGACTGCTGTTTTGCCGATCTGTTACTTCATGCAGTTGGACCATGTACTCGAGGTGAGACGGACAGGCCAGCGAACACCAAAGACTTTCTTTTATCAAAGGTCATCATCGCGAGAGCCAGGGACCTTCCGATCCGACGGACCACCCCTGCTGGATCCCCGAGGACAATCAAAACATCACTTATCCTGTATCGTAACATTAAGCAACTCAGCACAGCTGTGGTATTTTAAATTTTCAGCCATCTTCACCTATTTTTTTTTAATAATAAAAGATAAGCAAAACAATTCCCAGTTAAACAAATCAGCAACTAGGACCAACACTGGAAGACTAGTTTTGTAAAAAACTGTTTTCTCTGCGTTGGCGAGTAAGCTGAATATTGGTTTTGATCAACGAGGCCAAGGGTTGATATGGCATGTTTTTCGCCGCAAGGTTTGGTGTAAAGCTGACGTTTCGAGCGTTAGCCCTTCGTCAGAGCAGACTGTCAGAGCAGACTAGGACCGCTTTATTACAGATGAAATTTGGACTTTTTGCACATTTTTACGTTACATAGAGATATTTCAATCTATTTTGGCGTCTTGTGGTATGCTACTTTTATCGGGAATAATCGGGATTATTAATTAACGTTTCAGATACGAAAATAATATTTTTATTTAATAGGTTCCATTCTGGGAAATTTAGCAATAGAATAACAGACATAGTTTTGTGAATAATTTTCGCTGGCCTTCGTAGTATAAGGGGACAATGAAATCCCGCATGTATCACGGGATTTGGATGGCTTGATAACCGGCCGGGGAAACGTATATTCAGAATTCATACGCTAACGTTTCTCTAACCGGCTATTTACACATCTTCCTAAATATTCATAAAACGTCCTAAATATTCATAAAACGTTAATATATTTCTGTTAATATTAAAGAAATGGCTTAACTGGTGGGGGCCATAATGAGCGGGCTTGTACTGTATAATAATGTACATTTTCCATGGGTCCAAGTACTAACAACAAGATGATATTATTCTTGTGCAGAATCCACGTACCGTCATCACCTTGAGGTGGATAATGAGTATATGTACATTGATCTTATGGACACAGCGGGCGAGGTGAGCCCACAGACATTCGTGTGTGTACAGCGGTTAATTTTATAAATTTATACTTTCAATATGCCACATCACTTTCAAAATCCTGTTTTCAGTACTTTTTTACCAGTAGTCATGTCAACTAAAGTAAGTAAGTTAGTCGTGCACTGTGGCTGTCGTAAATACGATAAGCTACTCAAACTTGATTTCCAGTCTAAAGTGCTCGTTTGCAAACAAAAAATGGAAAATGCTTAAAGAAAACGTGATATTTTTTCTAACGTTGAGAATAAATTTAGAAAAACCAAAGGGGGTAGCAATTTTGGAATAAACGTCAAAAGTCGTCAAGCTTTAATATAAATAATAACAATAATAATAGTAATATCGATAATATTATCAATAATAATAATAAATATTTAATGAGGAAGCCTAGAACACATGGTGGTTTACAGAAGGGTTCTCAATTAAGATAATAAGAAATAACAAACAATCTTTATAGGGTTATGCTACAAAAAACTTTGGACGATTCAAACAGCTAGCTGTCTTTTAACTAGAATTTTAACCTATCAGAAGTTTGTATTTACTCATAAGTTCTTATAACTTACATGTCCCTCCCCCACTCCGACCTCCTCCCCCACAAAATCAATCCTGGGCCTCTTGCACTGTCTTACTGATACAGGTTTTTCTACTTTCGTTTTTTAGAACACAGAGAGCAAGCTGGAGCGTTGCATGATCCAGGGCGACGTGTTTTTGATCTTATACTCAATAACAGACCGGTCCAGCTTCGCGGAGGCCGATCGAATAGCAAGTTTTATAAAAGACAGAAAAAATGTCGACTCAATACTTCTTATCCTCGTTGGTACAAAGAAAGACTTGGAACATTTTCGTGAAGTGGACGAATCTGAAGGAAGCGATTTAGCCCAGCAGTTGGAGTGTCCGTTTTATGAGATCTCCATCTCTGGGAGCGACGGGTACAAGGAAGTCACAGATATGCTATACTCATGTCTGAAGGCCTTTATCAGACGGGACAAGTTAATTGCAGAAAAACAGCGCTCTTCCCTCATGAAAATGAAGGAGGGGATTATCCGTAAGACTGGCTCGTTAAGGAGAAAATCCGTCTCGTTTTAGATAGATTGGTCTTGCAGCTCTGTTGGAATCGTCTTGGAAGGAGAATAGAACCAATGATATTCCAGACCGGATTCATGCCAAGGCTGATCAGTACCAGCACTTTTTATGCTCGGTGTAACCTTTATATTTCCACAAAAAACACCCAAAAGTTTAAATACCGTAAACTTCCGAATATCTGCCCGTGGGCTTAGAGCTTTCAAAACACTTTTTAATGGGCTTATATTTGGAGTGGGCTTATATTCGGGGGGGGGAGGGGGCTTATCTTCGAAGGGAATTTTGCGTTTCAAAATTGTTTGGAATTATAACTGGATGGAGTTTTGCGTCTCGAAATCTTCAACTTTAAAATGACAGTAGACACACGTTAACACGTTAAATGGTCATTTTAATTGTCTTCAAAGACTGTGAAACATTGGCAATAATCTAGTTAACCGTATTTGAACGAAACATTGCATTTTTGTCTATTTCAAGACTATTATGAGGACCCCTCCAATTATAAGCCTATGGGCTTACATTCGGGAGGGCTTATAATCGGAAGGAATTTTGCGTCTTAGATTTGGTGGGCTTATTATATTCGGAAGTTTACGGTTTTTGCTAAAAATGTAGGCACCTCCAAGGGCAATTTATAGACAAACTGCATGCATCGGGCACAAAGACCATTGATAGGGCGTCATTTACACTCCAGTAAGCAGATAAGAATTATTCAAACGTGTTCCACGAATCGTCGCTCATTGGCTGCTGCTAATTCATCTATGACGTAGGGCTAACTATTACCTTCGAATGGACGGAGTTGGAAAACGAAAGACAGATGAGGCAAAAAAAATAAAAAAAACCCAACTAATCGCATAAATCAAATTTCGGAGAAAACATCAGCAGTGCTGAAATATCAGATCAGTAAACTTAGCGGTTCTAAAAACATTATGATTGTGAAAAAAGTTTGTTCCAGCCGAGACATTACATGGCAATGCAGATCCACAGAATGCAGTGTTATTAGTGTCTCTAAAATGTCTTTTGATCGATGGTTAGAAATATGCAGTTTTGAATACAAAATAAACTCGATTCGGGTCTGTTTGCGCAAGAGTTGACATGCAACTTTACAGTAGAAAAACCAACAAAACGAAAAGCTTAAGCTCGAGAGTAAACACAGAAGGGCGCATTATATTGTTAACAGAGGAGATAGAGAAAACAAAAAGACCATGTCAGCGTCGATCCATTGCAGCTACAAACAAAATATTTAATCTTGTAACTCGCGTTTACTCCCGTGTAAGTAGAAGCGGCAACAGGTAAAACAGAAAATCAATACACGTTACGACAAACTTTTATTTGTTACACTCCGCGAAGTAAGGCCGTAAATTGCTTGCGTAAATTGCATATAACGAGTTAACGCTTCCAGAACTTGGACATCTAATTCTACACTGCGTGATGAGGCAACTTTCGAGCACTCAAAATCGAGAGCTCTCAGATGAAACGCGTTGTCGCACTGTTTCTCTGTAATTGTTTGACAATGACGGTATTGTATTCGCGCTGCGCTGTTTGACTATAAAATATGTACTAGTTTGAGTGAGTTGCTTGCACAGGTGGGCGAGGTCGCAAGATAAAAACTCATAATGGTTACAATCCTTGCATTCCACATATCACACCGACTTGGCTATTTTATTTTAAGTAACTTAACTGTAATCTTTTATTTCAAGAAAGAACGCATATTTCACATGACTGCGGTAAATTGTCTTTAGCAACCGAAAGCGGCGTTTTCGGAAAAGCAAGGGACAAGCAGCACGGCTTGGTCAGTTAATTAGTGGTTGAAAATAGACTTATAAAAATTCATTATTTTGTGATTGGAGAGCATTTTTTAACCAACACAACTCGGTAGTTGAAGGATTTCGATCCGCAGGTGGACACAATTTCTGGTGCTAATAGTATAAATCACAAAATACGCTATTTGGCGTATCAACTGTAGGACTGAATCCCAGGACTGGACTCCAGGACTAGACCCCAGGACTGAACCCCAGGACTGGACCCCAGGACTGGACTCTGGGACTGGACCCCAGGACTGGACTCCAGGACTCCAGGAATGGACCCCAGGACTGGACCCCAGGACTGGACTCTGGAACTGGACCCCAGGACTGGACCCCAGGACTGGACCTCAGGACTGGACCCCAGGACTGGATCCCAGGACTGGACTCTGGAACTGGACCCCAGGACTGGATCCCAGGACTGGACCTCAGGACTGGACTCCAGGACTGGACCCCAGGACTGAACTCCAGGACTGAACACCAGGACTGGACCCCAGGACTGGACTCCGGGACTGGACTCCGGGACTGGACCCCAGGAATGGACCACAGGAGGTGACCCCAGGACTGGACCCCTGGACTAAACTTCATGACTGGACCCCAGGACTGGATCCCGCGATAACAAAACTTCCATGATCGATTTCTTCTGCGTCAAACAAAAAAGCCAGATTGTTAATAACATGCGTATGAATAGAGAGAACTTTCGATTTCGTCCAAACGCAGCGCAGGCGTTTGCTTGATGCAGTTGTGAAATGAACTGAGTAACAACCAAAAAGGCGAGTAACGTTATAAACGAGAAAAATCAAGTGCAGCCTTAGGATCCTTCGCGTCGGAGGTCCCATTTTATAAGAATGATGGAGTGAAACTATTCGGATGAAGACCGCACGCCATTAAATAATTTGAGTTAAGCGATATCAGGAAACTGAGCGGGAAAACGGCAAACAAGCTGTTTTCTGATTTACTGGGGTGCTGATGACAAAGATTCATCAAAGTTTGGAATGTCTTTTAATTTTGCAAACAGAAATCATATAGCATATAGGGTAGCCGGCTAAGAGAAATTAAAGAAAATGTTAGTAGCTCTACTGATCAAAATATCACCTCTCCCAATACTTAAGGTTCTACTTCTTCAATTTCTTTTGACATTTTATATATTTACTGATCTTTGACCATCATGGAGCTTGTCTGCCAAATCCGTAACTCACCAAACCATAGATGTCCTTAACCGGCACGAAAGTCCAGTAAAGCGAAAAGACCTTTATTTCCGCTTAGCTAACTCAGGAAATCTCGATAATATTGATCAACAGATCGAGGTTATAATAATGTAATAATAACAAATTCATTAAAGTGTCAATCTTGTAGCCAGACACTTATCGGGTACATGTTCCAATGTCATTTCTTTTCACCCGAGATTCTACCTCACACCATAAACGTGGGGGTAGGTATACGGGGAGTTTGGGGCTTCGATCGAGCAAACGCCTTTCAAATCTTTTGTAAATAATCATCACAAGCTGCGTAAATGCTCCTCATACAATATTTTTCAAGAAAACTTCACGTCTGTTCAAATTACCGGATAACGCATCATTTTTAACTAAATTTTTTGTGTTTACTCAAATTGCCGGATTTGCAGCTATCCAACCTCAAACGAAGAACAAACCAAATTTGGTGCACTCGCCGACGTAGAAAATCAGTTTTCTAGAAAAACTGAATCTTCCGGGATGTTGCATCAGTTCTTAAAACTTCGCATCTGCTCACCAAATTGCTAACGGATAATGCTGTTTTTTTAACTTTACGTTTGCTCGACTCTAATTGCCGAATAATGCAATGTTTTTAAAGGTCTGCGGGTTAGCCATGGGTATCTCAGCTCCCCCAATCTCAGGCACTTAAATTCGACCCTATGGGACTTCCAAACAAACGTTCTGTTTTTGTAACCCCTCTTTAAAAAATCCTTGTATCTCTGATATGCATAAAGTGGATTTCCTGATACTCACTAAAATATTGCCGTAAGGTTCCATATAAAGTGCATCATCTTATCCAGAAGGATTTTTTTAAAAGGTATAACAGATGTTTGAAGCCCGCCCAGCAATCTATTACACATTCATGATCTGCAAGCGACTAGGCTATTCACATTTTGAAAATTCAGTTATGAACCGAGACAAGAAAAGCAATTGTAAGTACTGTCAAAGGCAAGTTTCAAAAACCCGAACTGAACTTTTTTCCTAAACATCAAAGTGACGACTTTTGGCGGACTCAAGGCCACTCCATATTTCATGACCCAGGACCACTTTGACTGCTTTGATTAAACGGCAGATATCACTTTGTCGAGTAACATTTCAAAACAACAGAAAACATAGGATCATATATACGCTTTAAAAACTGATATGCTGATTACTGACAGTTGTCAGCGGTGGAACCGGTAAGTGATCTCACTAAATTACAAATAATGTCCGTGCCTCGCGGTATGAGTTTTGTCTCTTTTGTATTCAAAGACGCAAGTTTCCAAAAGCTAAAAGGCGTGTGTCAAAATGTTGTGTCTAAATCTTTTTTTAAAAGGCAAGTTCTAATCCAACTGACAAGCAAATATAAGCTTGCGGGCTAACAAAGATTATTTTTCTGGAGAATTTCTAATTTAGTTTTTATTGTTTGTATGGCAAAGAGATAAGATAATTCTCTAACTCAATCGTTAAGATGTTGTGTTGTCACCGGTTTGCCAACATGACGCAGGCGCTTTATCGAAATATCTTAAGGTGTCAAGCACAGTTGAAGCTTGTGAACACCCCAGAAAATACATCCAACTAAAATGAATGGGAACATTCAAATTAGCTTAAACTGCCTTGAATTGTTCAGGACGTAGAAAGTATTAAAATGTATTAAGAGTAAAAAGAACGGTGATGTGAACGCACCGAAACAGCAGGTGCATGCACATACGTAGGCACTGAACTTTGCGGTTTGCATTGGTGGCTAAGTTTGCCTTGAAGCTTGATAACAAATTATTTTGAATTTTTCCTTTCAAACCTTCATTGACTACACCATTTGAAAAAAAAGGAAAATGATAAATATATATTATTAGTCCCCTTAAGTTTAAGAGCCCTTGAGTTTTCAAACGAGACCAGTTTTAGAATGGCTTCTCTTTACTTCCGTCTTCTCCGGATAATAATTATAATGTAAAGTATTGTAAGCAGATCTTTGACTTTGGAAAACCACTTCTTGGATCAATTTGTTGTAAAAATGTTGATATTGTTATCTTGAACTCACGATTAACGTCTAAAGGAAATCACAGCTTGAATAAAATGTTGTCCTTTGCAGAAAAAAGCCTTTAATAAGCACACATTAAGCTACATTTTATGCCAAACTAAATCAATTATTCGTTCCGCTTCCTTCCACTAATCATTTTGTTGTTGATCCATTTGTTTTGATCACAGAATGATAACAATCTGCTTGGTTAAATTCATTTGTGTTCTAGATTTAACAGCATGTTTAGAATTATCCTTCGCATTGTGGACGGCTACGAGTGATGGCTTTGAGTCAGCAGTCGTCAAAAACTGACCGAATGGATTAGGTAAGTAAGTCTTACTAAAGAAAGGTCTTATTTACCGCCTCTCGTTTGACTAAAAGGAATCAGTATAATCATAAATTTGCCGTTTGATAACTTCCAAAGCTTACTGATCTAAGATTCAAACAACGCTCTACCCGTAGATCGGAAGAGGCACTAGTTAAAATTGTAGCGAATTCGTTTACATTAACCAGTTGAGCAAAATGTCTGCACAGTAAGCAGTTTATAAAAGTATTTTTTATGAAACGTGACTTTAGGCACTATCTTATCCTTGTGAATTCCGAAAAGGTGGTTTAAATGGTTTTTTTAAAGAAAAAAAAACTTGGAGAAAACGAATTACGCTGCGGGAAATCGGACGGTGGGGGATTATTAGACAAAGAATAAAATCAGTTTATCAAAAAGAGATTTTAAAAAATATAGAAGAACCGCGAAATTTTATGAAACTGAAAGAAAACAACAAAAACATTCAACAAAACATGTTTCAGTATTTTTCAATAGTGCAAACAAGCAACATCGCGAAACAACCGTAACAGCAGCAAAAATGACCCGGACGGCGAAAACTGTGATAGTCAAAATGTCACGAATGACTTTAAATGTAAGAACATACAAATTCGGTCGATCGCGACATCCCGCGATAACAACCACATTTCGAATAACACTGACATGACGGCAAAGGCATGCAGGTGAAAATTAGGCGAGAGCTATTTATGTATATATAGCCGAGTAAGGTGTATGTTTATAATTGTTCTTATTTCTCGCCATAGTAAAACCCCGGGGGGGTACTCAACCTAAGTTTGGGTTGGGGGTTTCCGCCCAGACACTCAAACCCTGACCCTTCTCATGATTTTCAGCTCAAATTTCACACATTTATTCGCTAGAACACGTCATTTCTACACCCCGTTTATGATAAACTTCCGAAAATCCAAAGATTATACACCTTGTTTATGATCAGAAGGTCAAAAAAACTATACCCTGAATGGTCACCATATAGCTTATATATGGGAGTACTCCCCTC
>JAOEHT020270839.1:0-10482 GCA_025448195.2 Parazoanthus atlanticus
GAGACTAGATTTATATACCGACACAATTTTCATCATTTATTACAAATTACAATGACCCTTGAATTTCTATTTACAGGGTTTTTTTTTAATAATTACAAGAAACTTCTGTTTTCTGTTAAAACATCCATGAGGTGGCTCACAGAGCCTTTGATTTCTAAAAACGTCAATACAACCGTGCAAGTAGAAATTCTTTACTTCGCACATCCGGTTATGCGCGCGCGTAGGTCACTAACAATAATCTGTAATGCCCGTTGTCATTACGGGGGATCCAGATCGCTCAAGAACCAATCAGAACGCACGAAGTGTCTTTATCATATAAGAAGAACAAAGAACTTGAGTTGGAACAATATGACCAGACTTTCAGAATCGCAATGGATGCTGCAAGTATATTGATGCTATATGTTCAAAGAAGGGACCACGGAATAGAGAGAGGTTTTAAAGTTCGTCGTTTCTATTATGCTAATCAATCTAATTTTCCCGAATACGTATACTAAATATTTGAACAAAGCAAATTGCCAATATTAAACTTTATTTTGTTCGTTATTTGATACAAAAATAATCTCTTACGATTCTCGATCCTGCAAGGGGTTAGGTATTTGGCATATAACTGGGATTTCAAAGTGTTAAAAGGAACTTACATTTACCGTACAATGTAGTCCCTCAACTTGACTTCTCTCTGCAGGTAAAGTCCACTTTTCTTCAGAATGTCGCTACCAATCTTGGTATTCCACTTTCAAAGGTACAAACATGTATTTGTTATAAGCTTTTACTCAGGTCTTTAAGTCTATAAAAATTGTATAACAAGACAGACTCAAGTAGTTTCCATTACGGTAAATATACAGGATTGTAAGAGGCTGAACAGTAAGCAGCTTGCGGAAAAGGTAAGAGAGTCAGTGACTGAAGGAAAGGTAGCTTGAGAAAAAAGGTTATTGAGCCAGACGCCGATGGGAACCAGTGGAGGAACGTTATGGAGCTAGAGGCTTAAGGGAAACAGTGGAAGGGAAGGCTAGGGAGGTAGAGGTCGATGAAAAGCAGCGAAGGGAAAGGTTAGGGACTAGAGGTTGATGGGAAGCAGTGGAGGGAAAGGCCAGGGAGCTAAATGTAGAAGCACTGGAGGAAAAGGCAGGGAGCTAGAGGTTGATGAGAGGCTGTGGCGGAAAGGTTAGGGAGCTGGAGGCTGATGGGAAGCAGTGGAGGAAAAGGTTGGGGAGCTAGAGGTTGATGGGAAGCAGTGAAGGGAAAGCTTAGGGAGCTAGAGGTTGATGGGAAGCAGTGGAGGAAAAGGTTGGGGAGCACGAAGGTTGATGGGAAAGGCAGGGAGCTAGAGACTGATGGGAAACAGTGGCAGAAAAGTTTAGGGAGCTAGAGGCTGAGATGAAGGCCGCAGAAAGGCTTTCTGCCGTATGTATATTTTGAGGGATAGCTTGTCAAATGTAGGATTGGTAGCCAGCACACGTGGAACAGTTGCTTGCTGAGTGCTGGGATCTCTACTGATCTTTGTTTATATATCTTTTTGCAGATTGAGGCAGTTTATGCGAAGTACTGGCTTCCATTCATCAAACATTCACTTCAGGTGAATCACATAATTATGTGTTGTACTACAAACTAATATATATTTAACGTGGGGGGTAGGTAACAAGTAAAATAATTCAGTTTCCAAACACTGAAATACATGCTTATAATGAATCCTGTGTATTTACATTTCCGATTGTGTTTGGCACAAAATGAACCATTTGTTAACAAAATCCTCGAATCCAATGCAACGTGCATTTAAGACGTTTAGTGCATTTTACAAAGACAGTCTATTAGCAATTTGAGTAAGTTAACAACTTTTAACCAGCAATGATGGAACTTTGCTAATTGTCTGAGGTCTTTCAAGAGTTTTATAAAATGTCATTAGTGTTTTGATTTCCAAACTTTAACAGTCTGTTCAGTTTTAGAATTTAGTATTACTTTTGGATAAGTTTCCCTGTTGAAAGTGGTACAGACTTTTGAGTTACCAAAACCCAAAACAGGGAGTTGATTTTTTTTGCTACCAGTGATAGTATTACATGTTTTAGTGTTTGCGGATTTCCTTCTGATTTCAAAAGTAGTTAGAGGATAAAGATTAGCTTCACCATCTTGCTCCCATCCCGTCCCCCCTCTGTCCTATTTCTTACTGTAGCTCAGTTGATTTGCCAGTCAAATGATCAAATTGTTGTGTTCCTTAACAGTGCTCCCAGGATGTCAGTCTTCAGGCCATGTACCAGGTGTTGTATGAACAGCAGGGCGACTTTGATGAGCGGCTTTTCCTTACAGAGGACGAACACTTGAAGGCAGTTCCTACCAATGAACATAATGAACAAAGGCGAGGTTTCTCACCTTCAAACTATATTGGAAATGCTTTCACTAACTTTGTATAGGAAATGTGCCACCAGACCTTGATTATAGCACATTTTTTTTCGCGAAAGGGAGATTGATTACGATACTGCATGTATGGGAATTGCCATAGAGTCTGGAAAAGCCAGGGAATTTGAAAATAAACAAAACTCAAAAACCAAAAGTCATGGAAAAGTCGGGAATTTTGAATTTTGGTATCAATGGCAACCACGTTTATGAGAATCTTAATTTGTTTGTGAAGTCTATAGGTACTGCTCAATGTGGAGTACAATGTGGATTATAAGCCTTGCACTTATACTCATTCGTAAGGGTTTTTCTATATTTGACACAAACCAAACTCGCAGACAGTCAACTGTACCAGAGTTTAGAAAACGTGTTCAAAATGTAGGGGAGGGTCTGCAGTATGTGCAAATGTTACAGTAGATGTTTGATGGGCTTATATCCGGGGGAATGATAATTCAGATTTTACGATATTCCACGCAAATACTTTAACGAAAAACGGAAAAAATGGACGCCTTTTTACTCGGTTGGTTGGCACTCACTTTTGTATCCAACATTTAGGACAACACCAGAACGCGAGATGCTTCCTTTTTTTGACGTTATTTCAGGTAATTCCTCAAGTAAAAAGGTATAGCTCTGCTTTTTGCAAGACTTGTTTCCCGCATTTTAAAATTCTCCAACTTTTCTTCACAGAACATTTGCGGAAACTCCGGAAGTTCAACGTGAAGTTGCACCAGGAAATACTGCGGAGAATAGATCTTTTCTTGTTTTATCTACTTGGTAAACACATTTTCAATTTTATTAGAAATATAGAATGGCTTTCCTTCAAAGGACAGCCTGATGTCAATACGTGTGAGGTCGGGAGAACACGAGAGGGAATTGAACTTTTATAGAATAATCAACCTCAATAAATACATGGTATTTGTCTAAAATTCAAACCCGTGTGACTGCTGGCATACCCTCATGTCTCACACAGGTTTTCAGCCAAACAGAGCGTGCGTACTGTATACATTTCTAATAAGAAAGATTGGATAGGCTAAAAGAATTTTAATACCTAATATAATATGTACATGTAAACCTTCTCTTGTTTTGATATGAAATTGAAACTGTACGAGTTTCTCAAGTGCCACTGTTTAATATAGCCCATCTCCGAATTACCGTTGGTGTAAGAAAATACATCAACTTTACGAAAATTTAACACCAAGCCTCGAGTTCCAATTTAAGTTATTGTTCGCGCGAACTTAAGAATGATTAGCAAATGGTTAACGTTATTGTGATAATCGATAAATATAAATTTGATTTCGAGTTGATATTTGTAGCCGAGATCACGTCAATCCTACGTGTGTTTTTGTTTAACATTCAGTAGGTTAATATGTTACCTGATGTTCACTGATCTTTATTTAACTGTCTTTACAGTGAATGTCCAAGCACAACACTATCAAGGTTTTGGAATGTAAGCATGCCTCATCTCAGGCTTTGTACGTACTTACAGTTATACGTCCAGAATTTTATTTATTTCTAGAAGGTTAAAAATCGTAAAGATTTATGCCTTTCAGTAGTTTTCGTCAGACTGAACTGATGAGAAAATACAACCCGATTCAAGGTATTACATTTAACTGTAGTTAAGTCGTTCTTATTATGCTCATGCTTCTGTGTAATAATAATAATAATGGTAATAGTAATAATAGTTATAATAATAATAATAATAGTATAATAATAATTATTATAATTATAATAGTAACAATAATAATTACTGATTGAAGTGGTTTTCACAGAGGTCCTGTATAAAACGAAAGGAAAAAGAAACCCCTTAGTGATAAGAACCCAGGGATACCCCCAGGAGGGTAGCCGGTGATGTCGCCCAGGTCCGATGTCGCCCAGGTTCACTTTGGTGATGTCGCCCAGGTTTTACGGTGATGTCGCCCAGGTTTTACGGTGATGTCGCCCAGGTCACATTCACCTTGATCTCTTTCATAATTGAAGTTAAATTATATTAACCACGTATAGAAGCTGTCAGTTTGTTATCGTTATAGTTTTTGACGTACACTTTTTTTGCCGCTACTTTCATTGCTTCTTTTTAAAAGACAGTTTTACACACTGACAATGGCTGGCAATCTTTTGTTGTATTGCCTCGTGCATAATTATTCCGGCAATGCTAGGTGTCTCAATTGACGGCAACTGAAATCGAGCAGTGCTTCTGAACAACGCCGGTGTCCCAGCGGATTTTGACTCCCGTCACTTATTTGGGCCCCAGTAATTGTAACTTTTTCCGTCAAAATCAGCAAGAAGTTGGAATTCATACACCCGAGGATTAATGTGATTTGCAATGCGTGAAATGCAATGGAGCTTTTTCAGTGACCAAGTAGGTCGATAAAATTTTAAACGGTTTTTATACCATTTAACCATTTGTATATTTTTAATCCTAGAAAGTGTTTGCTATTTTGACAATCATTAATGCTTGACGGGGGCGGGGGGAGTCAATTTGAACCCCCATGATTTCTCCAGACAGTTAACAATTAACATGCCCTTTGGCATGCAATTAGTATATGATCCACTCATAACAGTGGTCAATTTATTAGACGCTGTTGCCATGGTAACAAATGCAACAACTCAAAATGGGTACTTCGGCCGCAATCTTGGATTTTCGACTTCGATTAGTTTTGAGATATATTATTGGAAATAGTTAGAAAACATCATTTTTAGGCTAAATCTATAAAAATAACTAAAAGAAAACAAAAATCACGAGTATACAATCAACTTTCGTGACTTACAATGATGACGTTCTCTAATTAATGTCAAAGAATGTGTTCGCATTCAAGGAACAGTTGTGAAAAAGCTTTTGTCACTTGGTCAAACGGCATACATTTGTGGTTCAAAAGATTGAGGGAGAGGGGGAGGGAGGATTAATATTTATTATTAATTACTTATTAACCGACAGTGAGGTCTGTAAAGTTGATAAGTATTTTATTTTATGGCATTTTTCTATAAACAACATTAACACCGTGCAAGCGGAAATTTTTTACTTAGCATTTCCGGTTATGCGCGCGTAGGTCATTAACAGTCACCCGTAAGGTCCGTGGGCATTACAGGGGAACCAGACCGCTCAAGAACCAGTCAGAACGCGCAAAGTATCTTTGCCATATAATAATAAATGTTATTCAGTATGGATTATTTGAGCTTGCAGGAGTAGTTCAATTTCATATCCTGTCCCTATTTTTCATCATGCCCAGGTTCAGTCCTTTCTGCAACACGTTTCAACTCGCTTCCATAGATCCATTCTTCATTGATCCGTTTGATTCCGACTTCTTCAATCGCCAAGTGGACTTCTTTCCCTTTGAAGATAGCTTTTTCCCCGAGTGGAGCTGGCCTGAAACGAGAAAACAAGAACTGACAACTATTCAAAGGAATGACGAGTCGGGGATAGGAATGGTGATGGATGTCCGAGGTTTCCTGCCAGAAGAACTGAGTTTAAGAGTGGCAGACGGCGAGCTTGTAGTGCAGAGCGTGCACACGTGCGATGGGAGATCTAGAAGGGAGGGTTGCTTCGAGAAAAGATTTTTCTGGCGAAGGACTTTACCCAAAGGTGTGGATCCGGATTCTATCAAAGCTAAATTAGCGAATAATGGGGAACTAATCATCGAAGCCAAAAAAGAACCAAAATCCATCGAGAAGAAGATCAAGATAGACAAGGTGGCAGGGGGAAGGGAGAGTAATCTGATGCCTGAAGAACCCAAGTCTACTTCACCAGCTTCACATGCACAGGCGGATCCGGAGGATGACGTAACGGTGGAAGTCGTGCCAGAACACGAGCCGTCCGCTTTGTGAATGCAGGACAGTACTCCGTGTAAGGCCACCCCCATACAATTTTTCGTTTCCCATTGCCCTCAGTCTCACAATGAAGGGTCAGCCGGTCGGTCGGGGGGAAAATAAAATATAATAACAAAGAAATGGGACTGGGACGAGTTAAGAGACAAAAGGCTAGGTTGCCAAGTATGGAGGAAAGGAAGGGGAACCCTTCCAGCTGTGACATTACACCGGTTTCAAAGTTTATAATAGTTCAGGGTTTTGTTGAAGTTTATACAGATACCTGTGTATAAAGACAGTTTTATAATTATAAAGCTATTGATGGAAAACTTGTTGAATGCTGCCCCGATGTGATATTTATAAATGAACAATTATAATTATAAAGACAGTATGATTTTCTTTTCTTGCATCTTCCAAAACAGTTGGGTCGGTTGGGCGATGCTGGGAAACGAAACATTTTATGGGGATGGCCTGAAGTAAAACTACTATTGTTGACCATAAACTCTTTCGATGTCAAAAGATGAAAATGTTTAACTCCAAAATAACTGTTGACTTATATATAACGTTCTTACATGATTTTGAGTTGATTTATCCGAAATGCTGAAAAAGGAAACCAGAAATTAAGACTGGCGGAAAGTAGTAAGCAAACGGACAGAAACGGTACTGCGAAATGTTGAAGACCGTCTCTCAGCCATGGAATAAATATCATGCTACCGACCGGTGATCTACAAAGGGGTTTATTTCATTTTGTAAAAGCTTTCACATTGCCAGCAAAACGTTGTCGTTCTTAATTAAACTATAAAACTAGTTTCTTGTTTAATTTTATCTTTATTTTCTTTTTTCTTGACAATCGATCCGGGACATCAACATTGGAATAGGCCGGTTATTGCCTGATATTTGCCCTGTGAGTGCCCCATGTGACCTGTTTTAGCCAATGAGAGCGCGCAAATATTTGTACTTGGGTTATAAGTACTGATAAAGTTAATTTTCGGGCTGTTATTTGGAATCCGATATGTTTATTATTAGCATTATATTGAAACATGGAAGGATATTTAAGTTTTTAAGATACCAATTGTTTGTATAATGATGACAGGTTTCAGAACGCGATCGTTAATTATGAAGGGGAGGGAGTGGATGATTTTTCAAGAGCGAACTCAAAATTTCACAGTTGCCCCCCTGAAAAACTGTTGATTTTCATAACCCCTCCTTCTGGTGTCTCGAAAAAGTTTTAACCTCTTACATAACTCCTTCTATCAGTCAAAAAATAACATGACTCCTCCTTCAGCTACCCTTATAAACTTAATAACTTCTCCTCAAAATCTGATCCACCCCCTCCGTCCCTCTGCATTTAATTTAATAACTTCTATTTAGGCACGGTGAATTCATCAGGCAAAACATCTATCTATTTATACGTATTGATGTAAAATTGAGAATTGAATAATTAACAACAAATTAATAAAGTAAAAACCTGATTTCAATGAGTGCCGTGCAAATAGATTTAATTATTATATGTATTTGTTATATGGCAAAGATACTTCGCGCTTTCTAATTGGTTCTTGAGCGGTCTGGATACCCCGTAATGCCCACGGGCATTACGCACGCGCATAACCGGATGTGCGAAGTAAAGAATTTTTGCTTGCACGGTGTTATTGTCGTTTCTAGAAAAAAAAAGCCATATAATAAAATCCTTATTAACCTCGAACGTTCGGTCTTTACGGGAAATATCAAACTTCAGCCTTGACCCATTGACGTCGCTATCGCTCGGTCAATACAGCAAGGCCTTAGTTTGATATTCCCGTACAGACCTCACTCTCGGTTAATAAGTAGTTAATATTACCTAATCTCCAAAGAGACTTCTGCAGAACAAACTGTTGCGAAAATTACTCAGAGATTCTGCTTGCCGCAAATCGACCGTGCCACTACAGCTAAAACTGTTTTTGTAAATAGATGGTGCGAGGCATTGGATTAGCCGACTTGGTCGCGGAGCCTCTCGAGGTATATCTAAAACGGATCAATGCAGGTTTCTGGGGAACGACCCACCCATCCACCCCTCCCATAAACCTAACCCTAACCTTAAATCTAATCCTAACCTAAGGGACGGGTAGGTCGGTAGTTGCCCAGAAACCTACATTGATATGAAATGTCTCTACGTAAACTCAGAGCTAAGATACTCAGGTGCGAGATCATTATTTTGAAGATTTATAAACCATTAAAGCCCTTTGGAGTTTCCTTTGAGTATAAATATGACTGACGAGATTGGTGAAAACATATTGTCAAGATTGTTATTTTTCTTATCCCGACGGTATCAGTATATAAAGCAAAATCGGGACAGTGACGACGAAATATCAATTTCATGTGTTGAAGAAAACGCCAAAGAAGAAAATAACAGACAAAAGGAATCTCGTTTCTTGCTCGGTGCTTCGATTCTCACTTTCAACTGACTGATGCCATTTATCCATCCTTTATCCCACTCATCCATCCTCTACCCCATTTATCCATCCTCTACCCCATTTATCCATCCTTTATCCCATTTTTCTATCCTTTACCCCTTTTATTCATCCTCTACCCCATTAATCCGTCCTCTACCCGTTTATCCATACTTTACCCCATGTATCCATCCTTTACCCCATTTATCCATCCTTTTCCCCATTTATCCATCCTTTACCCCATTTATCAATCATTTACCCATTTATCCATCCTTTACCCCATTTATTCATCCTTTACCCCGTTTATTCATCCTTTACCCCATTTATTCATCCTCTATCCCACCTATCCATCCTCTACCCAGTTAATCCATCCTTTACCCCATTTATCCATCTTTTACCCCATTTATCAATCCTTTACCCATTTATCCACCCTTTACCTCATCAATCCGTCCTTTACCCCATTTATTCATCCTTTATCCTATTTGTCCATCCTTTACCCCATTTATCAATTCTCTGCTCCAGGCAAAACAATCCTTGTTCCGGCTAAGGTTGTTTTAATAAAAGTAAAATTTTTGGGAAAAGTTGAGATTATACCAAAAAATGCTATCGTTAACATTTCTGCTAAAAATACCCAAACTCGTCAAACTGAACCATCACAAAAATCTTAAAGCAACCTAAATTAAAACCTATCTATTTACAGGTATACTACTTTAAATCTTTAGAATTTGCTTTATGGGTAAAATGCTGTATCCTGCTTTGTCCAAGCTACCAGGCCGGCCCACAGAAAATTTTTCTTCGCTGCGGAAAGGACCTCTCGCTGCGAAGGAAGATAAGCATCACCAGGCCAGCTAAAGCTAATTCAAGGAATCTTAAGTACTACTAAAACAAACCCTACGTTGGCAAACATGCCAGGATAGGTTCTCTGTCAAACCTAAAGTTTAAAAATGCTGGTGCAGAAAAGACAAAGTTCTTTCCGCTTGTCGACGGTCCTGTACTTGCCTCGGATTGGCTCCTTCGTTCTTTGGGGGGCGTTAAGAGCTTTGAAATCGGGTCTCTCTGCTCCTTCGTGTCTATGGGTTTAAACCGATGATAACCGGGAGCCAAATTTTGGGGGACTGGTGGCTGGGGCCCAGCTCCCCATAAAAGCCCCGTGTGAAGTTGCGGCACTCCACCGGGGGTGGGTGGGGTTGGGAGTAATCCCGGGGGAGCCCTCTGTGTAACGTTTTGTGCCAAGTGGCCAAGCCCATAGCCGTAGTCTGCAGGTCGGTCGTTTTGGCCAGGGAACAGTTTCATGAGGGGGCTTGGGGGCTCTTCTTGCTCTCTGGCTGGTTCTGAACGCTGTAGGATCTTAAAGGTTGGACTCGAAGCGTTATGCTGCTCCCGTACTGGTGAACTGTCACTTCTGACAGCAGGATAACCTGAGGAAACAGACGAGTTGTTAAATTCTAATTACCGATCTCCGTGCATTTACTAAAAATATGGGGTTTTTTTGCTTGTTTTTTTTAACGAATTTTCTTAGCATCAGGATACAACATGATACTAACTACTTATTAACCGAGAGTGAGGTCTGTACGGGAATATCAAACTGAGGCCTTGCTGTATTGACCGAGTGATAGCGAGGTCAATGCTTCAAGGCCGAAGTTTGATATTTCTCGTAAAGACCGAACGTTCGAGGTTCATGAGTATTTTATTATATGATATTTTTTTCTAAAAACGACAATAACACTGTGCAAGCGGAAATTATTTACTTCGCACGTCCGTATGTGCGCGCGTGTAGGTCATTAACAAAAACCCGTAATGCCCGTGGGTATTACGGGGGATACAGACCACTCAGGAACCAATCAGAACGCGCGAAGTATCTTTGCCATATAAT
>JAOEHT020270926.1:0-10482 GCA_025448195.2 Parazoanthus atlanticus
TTTTCAAGTGTAGAAGTTAGCTCCAAACAGGGTAAATCTTCAAGACGACTATTGCTAAATAGGCTACCCAGCCTTATTTTAAAAGTTTGCTACATAACTACTTTTGGACCCCAATACCCCCAAGACCTATGTAACTACTTTTGGATCTACACTCCAGTACCAGACATAATTGAAGTGTCTAGCTAGCAGACCTGCTGCACCCCAGGCTAAGCATAATTAAAGTAAGAGAGTAAAAGATCTGAAGACATACTGAAAAAAACCCTGGAAACTTAGCAAAAAGACTGGAGAATTAACAAATTGTCTGATTTCAGTATATTCAGTTAACTACTAGACAGTGCTACTGACAGTAACTAGTTTGCTAACTACAGACAAAGTTCTATTCACTTGACTGTGTTCTCCATTAAAAATGTTGTTCGATCCCTTCTTTGACAACTCTAAAAGTTCATTGTCAGGTTTTCATTTATTACGCATGGATGCGTGATCCGAAAATCACATTTTTAAAGATGAAAACAATTACTTTTATAAGCTTCATTTAATACTGGATTATTTTTAGATGGAAAAACTGGGCTGGGAGAAAACCTCAAATGTTGAAACTTGGAGAGTTGGCGGGTCTGAGCTGGTGTAATGTGGCTAAGATTTTATTTATTGTTGGTAGTACTTACCTGACTTGCTGCTTTTGGATCATCAGTTATGTCAAATATTATTGCTGTTGCCCCTCGTTGAATGGCTCTCTTTGCCTGCAGACAAGAAAATCTAACTAAATAACAAGCTAGAACAGCTTTAGTCTACTGTGTTATTATTCCGCAAGTAAGCTCATTACATTTTATGAGCTATTTAATCAAAACATTTACAGTGCCTATTGTTAGATTTGTAATCAAAGTTAATCCCTTCTACATAGCAATTAAGATTTAGTTCTTAAGAATTGTTGTTCAGAAAATGTGGTAGTGGATAATATGTTTAAGCAAGGTCTCTGGTCTATTGTTATTTCTTGGTAATTAAATGTGCTAATAATCAAGTGAGTTTCAATTTGCATTAGATTTATTTACAGGTCTGGAGTAATTATGCCAAGACCTGATGATTACAGTATATTACCACTGAAATATTTTCATAAATAGGAAACTCAAAATTGCCCATTTAAATGATCATTAAGTCAGTTTAATTAGTATTAATAACACCAACTTATTTGTTAGAAAACAGCAATTTCATTACAAAAATGTGTATAAAATGATGGCACTTTACAGTTAACTAATTTACATGTTCTTTGACTTAAGGGAAACAAATTATTCCAGGCTTGTACAAGTCAGTTTCACCAACTCATAGTGAAAATAAAGTTATTATATTTATAGTGTAATCTAATATGATAAAAATATGATTGGCAACTTAAAAATTTGAAATAAAAAAAGCATAAAAAATATAATTTGAAAGCAAGATTTAACAAAAATATATTGATACAAGTATGTAAAATAAAAATACCATTCTTTAAAGTGAATTAAAATGAATTGGTTCTAAAGACATGTTTTAAAGTAAGCAGAATTTACTTTTAATTACTAGAAGGTAATATGAAATTAATTTGCAAGAATGTCTGCCAGCTACTTAGCAACAATAAGGTATAGCAACTGATAGTAATTAGTTTTTAACATACGGATCCAATTTATAACTATTAGTCCATACATGTGGTCACAAAATTTAGACCACTTTCATAAACCCCAAAAACTTTGAGCAGAGGCCAGAAAGGCCGAAATACTGCAAATGTATGAGAACCTGGAACTTGACCTCGACTTGGATTTATTGTTTATGGTCACTGGTGCAAATTATGAAAGTAGTCTATTGGGATAGTATGGTACCATTCTTGAAATAAATTATTTGCAGCTGCTCAAGAAAATTGTGACAAGCTTGTGCAAAATTATAGAATGCATAGATGTGTAATATATAAGGCTGTTAACAGTTCTGCAGGTGTGAAAAAGCATTTAAGCTCAGTCCCATATATATGGAAAGCTTTTTTGAGTTTCAAACAATAGCAATTATTAACAGAAAATTTTATATTAATATATAGTGCTCAACCTGAGCCAAAAGCTGTTTAAAAACAATTAACTAATAAAAATAATTAATCACTAAATTTCAAACACATTTTCTGTCATTTAAAATTAGTTAAGATATAGAAGAGTTTTTTAATATAATACCAAACATTATAAATTTAATTGCAATTAAAACAAAATCTGTAAAAGATCAAAATGAATTAGAATCTGCTGATAAGAAATAATTGAATCATTTTTTGTTCATTTTTTACTTTTTAACAATATAGTGTTGTCAATTCTTTCGAACACAACAAGTTTATTGTATTGTATTCTAATATTGTTTTATGTCACTTTGATTCTTAATCTTGACAATTTAACAGGTACAAAATAAGCCACGTAAATTCCTTCTGTTCAATCAGGATGATTTAGTGGGTGGCCAGATAGTCTTGTGTCTCAAAATGCTGTTCAAAGTGCTCAAAATATCCCTTTTACATGGCTTGCAAATTTATGCATGTATATATTTTTATACACATAAGATTGCTTTTGTTAAAAATATTGTTGTTGTTGCTAACCTTTTCAAAGAGGGTAAAACATGGTTGATTGTCTTTATCTGGGACAGTGAGCTTGACAACGCCCACCCAACCATACTTCTTCCATTTTCCATCATTAGATGTGTTGCAGAGACCAAGGGGGTGAACCTGAAGATGACAGGGTGTGGTGAGTATGGTTAATTAAGATTGGCTGTCGAGGGTAGTGAGAGAAGGGATGACACAACATTTCCCTTAGGGGTGGAGGGTGGGGACCAGGGGATGAATGACTCAGGGGTATAGGAAAGGTAACACAGCATCCCCCTCAGGGATGGAGGAAAATTGGAGATCAGAGGATGAACCTGCAGAGGCCAGAGTGGTAGAGGGGAGGATAGTGGAGGCAGGACACAGCATTCCCTTTGGGGTGGAGGGTGGAGTCAAAAAAGAAAAAACCTGAAGAAAGAGAGTGTCTGGCTAATTTTGCTGTCTGTCCCAGGACTATAAAACTTGACCAAGAAAGGGGACTATAGTTTTTCCTTCCTGGTCAAGATCTTTTTGGCCTTCATGAGGTTCGTAAACACTGTTTCTTATAGTACAGTCACTGTTGTTTGTTACATATTCTGGCAGCGATACATTCTAGGGACAAATATATATCAAGTTAAATGAGAACCACAGGAGATTTGTGAAACTGCATATTCACAGCAGGGAACCGACTAGAGCAATATTCAACTTTCTGAAAATTAAACAAACATCAAAATGTTTCTTGGTCTACAGCTCTTTGCCTTTTGAGTGACTACATTAATTATTTCTAACTTGTTGTTAAACAAACTCTCGCAACACAACTTGCAGAAATATAAACACATTGTTTATAACACGTACAGTAAGCCAATGCTATGTATAGAAACTGATTTCGATTGTTAAAATTCCAGGCAAACTTGTTTTTTTAAAAAAACACTTGAGAAGTCTTGAAAGCCCTTGTGTAATTGTTTGAGAGAATGTTTAATTTCGAGTTGTGATATTCAAGTACTTCAGTTCTTAATATTTTAATGTGGCAGTGACCCTACTAATGGGAAAAGTTGCACTAATTTTCACCATGTCACATGTTGTTTTGCTAATACGAACAACGCCACTCCGCTGAAAGATGGACTCAACACGTAGATTGTGGTAACTGGTGCGAAGTACAAAACAATTTTTATCGCACACGGATTCGTGCACATTGAAAAATGCTCGAGAAATATTTAGAACTCTTGAAATGCTCTCGATTAAATCGAAACACAGACAGCGAGTCAGTGACAATAATCTCTTCGATCTTTATAAGTTTTTCGCCCAGCGTGAAAATTTGCTATCAATGGATCTAGTCATCAAGGTCAAGAGCTTGTCGAATAAAGTACATCGATCCACTTGAGAAAATTTACTAAGGCCATTGAAAGAAAATCTTTTATATTGATCAGTACCAGAAATATTCTAGTCCGGTGACACACGGTCGACCCTCCCAGGCTTAATCGGTCTGGAATGCGGACGAAACGGTCTGCAAAACTCGTTAGCGTCTAGAGATGGCTCGGTTAGAGGCATGATAACATTCTGGATGACTTTATTGGAATTCAGGATGTTTAAATTGTTTCCCATTCTTGAGGGGCTATTAACTCGAGAGCTAGCCCTTGTGTTTTCCTGGCCGGATTCCAAGCTCGAGAACTACTTTACAAGGCTTGACACAGAGCCCTTTTGATGTGCCACCATCAACACATGTTTGATGTGTGGCAGACTAAGCCAGTGGGAGAAGTCGAACTAATACTGTAAAAATAAACAAATCTTCCCTAACATCGGGATGAAACCATAATTTTTAGATTAGTAAAACTTCTGTGCTTTGTGCCGTGCTGGCAAAAACAAATTATGTCAAGAATTTATAATTTTATTTGGACCTGTCATACCAGTCGCTTACAGTACAGTGTGTGTATTTATTTCTCCTCGCAAACTGCCTGGTCGATGAGTGCGGCTTCTTTCTTAATTAAAATTGGCCTACAACAATAATTTATAAAATTGCGCGAATAAATCATGATCAGTTCAATTCGAAATAAATACTAGAAATACTACTATACGGTACCACCAAGTGAATGATTTTAGGGAAAAAGAATCTCTGCTAACCAGTAACATGTGTAATATCTGATTGGTACACGGGGCTATCAATAAGAAGCCGTGGAACTGAAGAAATGCAAAAGTTGAGAATGCTAAAGCAATTGAGAAACACTAACAAAGGAGTTATTTGAAAGTTCACGCTTTTCTCTGTGAAAACACCGCCACAACAAAAGCAATCTAAACGCTAAATGATTTTATTGTTCTTGTTTTAATTCAAGACCTTCTCTCTCCCTTTAATTATCCGTAGCCTTGAGGACAAAATCTTTGTGCGTGGGCTCCCCATTGTAATTACATGTATTGTATTGAGACCAAGACTCTCGGAGGATAAATATTGAGCAAGGTTTGGAACTGTAAAGTAAAGAAATGTAATTACCAAAATCCGAATATACCCCGCCACACGGTCACAAGAAAGTTGTATTACACTTTTCTTAAAGGGGGAAAGGAGAAAAAGCGACATGATTTGTCAAGGAGAATGTAATAAATCGACGCTTGGTTTTACGTCCTGTTGCTCCGTGAAGCGCAAAATCGGTTCTAATTAGTTTGCGAGATCGTAAATGCAATCTAGTTATTGTGCCCTGCTTGTGTTTAGCTAGTTTGCTGTGAACCTTAACCGTTGTTCGGGTCATAGCATTCTTTCTTTCAGTGATTTAGTTCGGCAAAATGCACGTTATTAAAGAACGGCGCTCTAGGAAGACTCGTAGAAATGCACAAACGAAAACTCAATAAACATTGTTAAGGATTCCACAACTCTCGTCTCTTACGATATCAGATTTATCAAGTGTAAACCCTTATCTCTGGCTGCAAGGGCTTAATATATCAGAGGACATTTACCGGTACTCAATCTGTCAATTGAACGGGAGATTTACTGTAGAACCGCTCGATATCCGGCAAGTCCGTATGTAGTCAAGTAGTTAACATACTTTGTAAGGTCCAGCGCGGTTGGCAAACTCGTTTAGACTCGCCTAATGATAAAAGGAATGCTCGACATAGTGGAATGGCATTTATTAGGTGCCAAGGAAAACTTCGGCGACGATAAAGCATTCGTATGTCCGCTAGATTTGTCTTCGATGAGAATTAGCCACACTGTGACACTGGTTTCCTGTCGGGTTTCATTTTGATTTCGGGCCGGCAACACTCGGCTAACATTCAGGTTTCCGGGATGCAAATCAGCGTATCTTCGACATTTATAAGAAGCAAGTACACAAAAATGACCCCTCGACCCCTCTTTGAGTTTTAAGAGGAATATTTAACTCCTTTTCTTACAAATAAAGAAGGAAACGAAATCTGTCGCCGTAAGATACCTGCCTCGAGGAAAACCATTGCAGTGTTTGAAATGTGTATCGGAAACGAACAATACTTGAGAGAAACATACATGCCTAATTGATTGCAGCAGAAGCTGCATGTCACGTTCGATGAGATTTCGAACAGTCACTTCGTAAATACACTAGCTAGTTAAAGTGGTGTTTAAATCCAAACGTTAGAGGTTAAAAATTAGGATTTTTGATGAGAATTACTTCATGGTTGACGGCTCGGTAACCTTGCTCGCTGGCATCAATCACTGAATCAGGCCAAACCACAGATTTACAACGCATGTAAACAGAAGCAACACGCTGGTCGTAGAGAGGCGAATCGGTTTGCAAAAAGCAAACTTACGTGCACCTCTCGCAGCCGAGACATCACTTAAGAAAGGATTGTTCTCAAAAGAGTTGTTAAGCGAATTTCGTGACGTCCGTGAGGGCGACTTGAGTGTAATTGTAATTATAGTTATACAGAGACCAATGTTAGGATAGTCAATGAAAGCGATCTGTGCTCTTATTAAAACGATCTAGTTCCAAAACAAAGTTGCCTCAAAGCTTCAAGTGCCGTGATTTAAGTAAACTCTTCGAGTGAATTTGACTAAGTTATTTTGAAACTGTTCGACAATAACTCTTCACGAGAACTAACATGAAATACAAGCGCCCTTGAAATGTATTTTTGATCATCTGATGGATCGGCAATTTGATATGCTGTGCACTGTGCAAAGATGGAGAGTGTGTGCGGTAAGAAACAAGAACAAACTTGACGTTACCTGCTCCATATCGCCCTCAGCACTTGTAGCGGCTCCGGCCACGGAAAATTTCCCCTTTAGTTCATAGGTTTGAGTCGTATAATCCCCTCCAGAGTGTTCGTAAATTATGATTTCCACGAACGCAGTTTCGGTGCAGATAGTCTGGTGTATCCACATGTGAAGCAGAACGAGACAACAAGTGAACGGACCGCGGGGATAAGTCATTCTCAAAACTTTTTTTGGCCTCCTCGGGACGCTTATATTCCGACCTGCATACTATGTTGAGCCCGCTACAAATCCAGCGAGCGACTATGGCGGTACTTGTGCCCTCTGCCCTAGTAACCCTGTGTAGTCCAACTCACACCAGAAACAACTGCGCTATTCACGGGGGTGTTTGTGAGCTTGTAACTCAATGGGCCCGCGTTTTGTGTTTTTGTTGCAGATGCGGCCGAGCAACCAGACCGCGCGCCAGTCACAGCACCGCCTTCTCCCATCAATCATTTAATCTGTCAAAAAATAATTAAAAAATCATTAGTGGTCGATCGGGCCAGGATTAACCGACTCGCTGCGTGATCACAATTTCTTGCAAGATTTCAAACTCTAGCTGCCCGCAGAATCGTGCTTTGATTTTTTCCAAAGAATACCCCAACACTCTCTGAGCCACTTAAACAGTTGAAAGGGTGCCGCATGGAAATTGTGAGGTGCTGGAAAAATTAAACCGACAGAGGCGTGGCGAATAGAACTCGCATTTATCAAACTTTTTATTGTATGCTTTTTATTTCGATGCTAATTAAATAAGCTGAGGGAAACGATGAATCGTTCTTAATTTTGCCGACGAATTCTGGCACTTGCTTTATCACAAGTAGGCGAAGAGTCAAATTACGCTGTGATTTGCTAACTGTAAGTGAGTGAAATGTTTTGCTTGAAAGCAACTGTCGTGCGACTACCAGTTCATTTTTCTAATTTTTGTCAAGAGCCCTTGACAAAATCCACACGACAAATTTCGGAAACTTCGAGGAATATGAAATGAAGACAGCGAAACGCATCAAAGCTTTAAGTAAACGGCTTTATTTGCTATCTTTTGAAAGAGCGATGCTGCCAATTTCATCCCACAAGGACTCTTCATTTTGGCCCAATAAGTAGTTTTTAATTTTTCATAATCCAGTGCTTCTTAACAAGACAGCCGCTCCAATGGAAGCCTTTGAGAAGGTAATTGTGGCCGAAAAAACGCCGCTGAATAAAGCGTCTTAATTGAAACTTTGTTTCTCGGCGATGGCTTCAATAAAGCTTTTAATAATAGAATGAAATAAAGATTATTGCCAGCGAAATTAAAACTGCACAAATTGCGTGTGTAATATGAGTTTTCAAGGTCTCAACAATATGAAGTTTAAAATTGAAGTGGTTTGTTTTGCTCTCAAGGCGGGTATAACTGTCATTAACTTCAACGGGGCAAAAAGACATCGAAGTAATTTGATACGTTTTTAAAAATGGAAAAAGAAACTTGATGCGGCGGTCTCACAAAAAAATCCGCAAAACAAAGAAAGAAAATCGATTTTATTAATTTGGGATATCAGGACCCACATCTCTCGTGTGCCGCACAGAAAACTATTTTACCGCTATCTTTAACTCGTTGCAATAAAATCTCTCAAATGAGCTGTACTTTTGATGTGTTTTCACAGACATTAAGCTGAATTGATTACGGTTAGTTATGAACCGTGATAGTTTCATGTAGAAAGCGATATAAACCGTCTGTAGCCGAATTTGACCAGTAGGAACCCTGCTTGAGCCATGCGATTTTCTGAAATATCTTCAAAAAGAGCCGCAAAGTCATTGCCTTTTTATCTATTTTCATCCACAGTTTCAGATAGCAAGATCTTGACGTAGCTCAGTTCAGTTTCAAGAAACGTGTTTCTAAATTAAGTTTATAATAATGATAAATGTATTTTTTACCGACAACACCTACTGAATGAGTGAGACCTGCATGCGATACAAATGTCACCGATATGAAGAAATCTTCAGATTTGTCAAAATGTTAAGTTAAAGTAAGTGATCAGGCGCCTACTCCCCGTTGTTTTCACTTGTATTCCCGTCTCGACAAGAACAGCAAAAGCTGTAAAAGTCGTTAAAATGTTATTTTCGAGACTCTGTGTCTGCTAATCCGTATCTTTTTCGCCAAGGCGAGTTATTAGGCTCAGTGAATGACTTATTTTTCTGTTCACTTTGGCGTTTTTGAAATGATGGGAGCCAATTAAAGTTTTTGTTGAACAAGAAAAGAAACCTTTTCATCGTGAGTTTTGTGAGATATGTCGGCTGTGTCGTGGGATAGCGAAAAATTTTATAACAGTTCCTACGCCATGCATATCGCGACTTATAAATTCCAAGCCAAATTTCAGCTGATAACGGCTCTTGATTTTATTTGTTTATTGCTTCAGGAGCGGACAGAATTTGATTGCTTTGTGAATGATGATGAGCGCATGTTAATTTCCTTTGCATTTCGTTGGCCAATCAAACTTTGGATGAGTTAAATAAAACCCTGAGTAAACTGTACGTGTATTAAGTTACATTCAAGGCCGGATCGGACTAGCTTTCGCTCTGCGTACGTGTCATTTCAAATTGTCTCTGTAAAAAGTTTACACAAACATTCAGTGCGCGCCAATCAAGGAAAAATCTTCCTAACATTCTGTTTCGTGTCCTAGCGGCATATATGAGTAAAAATAAGTTGGATTAGAAAAGCATTAATTTGCCTACTTTTCGCAATTTATGTTTCGGCCAAACTTGAAAGCAAAAGGAGGCGTTCACGCAAAGCTTAATGTAAGTTAATCTCTTCACTACTGATATTTATACAAGCCCAAAACGTGAAAAACACAAAAAGGCCAAAATTGCAGCTGATTAGATATATCAGAACATTGAACATTCAATACAAAACTGTAGAGTCTGTGACTTCACTCCGGGCTTCCACAGAGACACCGAATATTTTGTATTGTTCACAAATTAAAAAAGGACGTTATTGAACTTGCTGCAGTATTTGCTTATCTCTAATCCGACTTTTATCTCCGAATTTAGGTTTCAGCGCCAGTTCGACGTTGGAGAGAAACTTTATAGTTCTCGGCGCAATAATTCGTAGCGGGCTGTAGTTGTGATCTGGCGTAGACCTTGTTTGGTGGTGATAAGGTTCTGAGCGACAGGCGGTTACCCTGGCCTGTGCAGCCCTGGAAACATCTTGTAAGGAAAATTCTAATATGTAAATTCTTTGAATATTAGAATTCACAAGCTCCAGAATAGTAAATAACACTGGTTGACTAGGGTTTCTGGCGTTTCTGTACCTGACCTGAGCAGCTGTTAAAGTTAAAATAGCAGTGTTGATGCGCGCGCAAGCTAGTGGATGTGTGTGTGTGTTTGCGAGAGAATGTGGGTCTGTGTGAGTGTGGGTCTGTAGCTGTGTAATGTGTGTACACAAGGTTGTGAGTGGTAGGCTATTCATAGTCATAAGAGGGTGTCACTGCGTAAGAGTGGTTAAATGTGCATATTTCATGATAACTGAATGTGCGTCTTTGCGTTCTTTTGCGCCGCGAATTTGTGTTTGTAATCATGTGTCTCCAGCGGAAAAGAGGTGGGGGTTTGGGGGTGATCTGAAGGAAAGGGGGGCGTTGGGTCCCCACATGGCGGGTACAGAAAGAGGAAAGCACTTTGCTATGTATGTATGTATGTATGTATGTATGTATGTATGTATGTATGTATGTATGTATGTGCGCGTGTGCAC
>JAOEHT020271019.1:0-10000 GCA_025448195.2 Parazoanthus atlanticus
CAGCCCTGCATTAGAATGTTTAGGCTGTGCAGATGATAGAAACAAAAATGAGCTGAAATACATTTCCTCCTTGCTTTGCAGGCATTAAGTTTGAAACTGTCAAAGAAAGACATGAAAAAGGAACATGAACTGCAGGTTGCTAAACAGTCATATACGTGACGATAGTCACCTGCTTGTTAAAGCAGATTTCAGCACAACCCCATTACTTACAGTTTGCCTCACTAGCATAATATAGCATAGATTAAAGAAAAGTAACCATAAATTGAAGCATGGCACATTTTAAGCCGGGGTCGATCGGAGTCGATGAGAGTTCAAACTCTCACCGGCTCTTGTTTGACCGCAACTCTCATACACAATTATCGAATCTCGAGCGCACTCATCAACTTTGAACATGTCCAAAATTTCGATGAGAGTTGATGAGAGTTTCACACGTTTGTTGAGCGACTCTTGTCACTGACCCTCGTGGTCTCTCATCCTCGTTTGACCGCGTGCATGGGAGTTGAACAAAACTCTAATCCAAATCTGGTTGCCCAACTCTCGTACAACTCTCATGCTCGTCTGACCCGGGCTACTAAAGATCCGGACCCGATACGTTGGATACTTTGGATTGACGTGTCTTCATTAGAAATTGCATGAATGCATAACTGGAGGCAAAAGTTGTGTATGATGTGGTTACCTTCAGCCGTAGAAATCTCCATAAATTCGGTATTTTAAACACTCATTTTCCCCGAAATTATTCAACATATGAATCTCAAATTTTCAGTGAGCACTAATTGTGCCATGCTTGATCAACTGATGGACTCATTCAGTTTGAAGCGAGAAGTTGGATTTGTGCTATATATTGCTAATGAATCAAAATGCAAATAATGACGTCATCAGCGTATTGCCAGGAGGATAAGCCGCTCCATCCACAGGCGGTTTGTATGTGTGACTTGACACTGATTCAAGTGTATAGCGATCAAAGGTACATACAACCAAAATCATCCCCAAAACGATAAGCCTAATTAATACTTGTTCCAAATTGCATGATAAAGTCTCTGTGACCAGCTGGTTGGCGACATTGGTGGCAAAAAGTTAAATGTATGGGAACTGTGGTTTAGTATGCCCCACCCTTCGGTCCGAGAGCTTAAAACGTGTTGTAAATTTTGGTGCAAGTTAACTTCTCCACAGTTCCCACCCATAGTCTTTTGCCAGAAAAGCTGCGCATTGTGAAGTTTTGAAATCACTCCCCCTCCCCGGGAGAGGGTTGCTTTGACAAACTCTGGGGATGTGCCGTATGTAACGGTCAGTTTTAAATGGCTGGCCTGAAAATGAGTCGAATTTTTGGCACCCGAGCTCTGAAATTGGGCAGGGAAATTCGTATAATTTGGTCTGAAAATGGGTCAGGGTTACACGAAGTGCGCGGCACACGCCAACCAAAATGATTGAAGAGATCCCCGAATTGTCCAAGAACACCACGTGAAATCCACAAAGTTCTAAACATTTTTCCAACGTGATTTGATGACGTATCTGATGAAGATACCGGACAACTTCAACACTTCAGCGATTTTGGTGATAGATATGACTGGGGACATAAAATGATCAGTCGTAAAGTCTATAAATAAAGTTTTATGTTTGAACAGAATTCTAATAAGAAAGATACAAAATGTATTTAATACAAGTATAATTAGAGTGTCTTAACCAGGCACATGCAAGTATAAGGTGACTGGACTCACCAGAGATTTATTCCAGAACGTTAGCTCTTCCTTTATGAAATTCAAAATTATTTAATAAATTTGACATACACGTATACAATAATGACCTAATCTATCCAGATACCAGGAAAAAAAACTACTTAATTAAACGATTTGATTCGACGAAATATGTAACAGTTAGTGAAGAAATATAAATTTTGTAAATATTTTTAAAGCGGTTTGATTTCGGAACTGAACATTATAGTCTTTGCTTACAAAATGTAATAACTAATGGACTTCATGGATTTCTAACTTGTATTTCTATTGAAGTGGCTCAATACAACGAGACACTTGGTTGTATGTATTCAAGCACGTGTTTTCTTGTTTTATGAACAGCTATTTAAAAAAAGGTTGACCTGTGAGAAGCGTAATACCCAGATCGCAAAGCATGATTGGAACCCTAATTTGATTAAATTGCTAAGCTGGTATTGACTGACTTATCGAATTTCTGTAATTTTGTGCTTTGCTGGTTTCGCTTGCTTCGTGAACTGGTCAGTGGACGGCACGCAACGTAAAACATATGGCTCCCATGATTCATTTCGTACTTGGTATTGCCCTAAGCACAAGTCAGTGTTTTTTAAGATAGCTGTATATCGATTTACAAGTCGCTTGATTGAAGACAAACCGGATTATTTCCTAACCAGGCATATGCAAATCGGACGCCTAAAGTAGGTTGAAACGAAGCTAAAATTAGGTACACGTGCATCAGTTAATTTTGCTCTCAACTGTGAACCAAACCAGTGAATAGTGCTTTTCGCGCACTGTGATTGGCTACTGAAACTCGGGTTATCCAGTGCTAATTACCTTCGGCCATTCATGCGTGACACAAAAAAAATGGCATCTCACTTCGTAGCTATTTTGGCAGCTGAAATTATTGCAACAAACGATGCAACTTACGACTGCAACTTGAAGAAACCGAAAAATTTATTTGTCTGTTTTCAACGGTAGTTTTTCTTTTTTCTTTTCTTGTTTTTAGCACAGTTGAACTTATTGGAAACCAATTTTAGTTTGATTCGTTTTAGGACCAGTTTGTATTATGACCAGGAATTTGGTTTTGTTTGTTCTCATGACGTCACACACTATTGAATTTGTAAAACCATAAATTATAATGTAACAGGAAATAGAAATTAAAAGAATTAAGTGTATGAGTTAAATCAAACAAAATTTTGTCTAAATCTGTCTGGTGTGAACGGGCCCTAAGTATATCGAACATTTTTTATTAAAAGATAATTAAACCAGTCTATGTAATTTTGTTTTTTCGATTTGGAAAAGGTTGGTTGTAGCAGGGTTTTCAGTTGTCATTTACAATTATTTCCTGTATCTGTGCTGGCAGCTATTGACAAACCAGCTACAGTTAATCAATTACGGCACAGATGTCAAGTCTCCAGCTTTCGGCTGGAGAGTTCAGCTTTGGGACTCAATCTCCAGCACTCCAGCCGAGCAAGCAAAATCTCCAGCCGAACAGCAAAATCTCCAGCCGAACAGCAAAATTTCCAGCCGAACTGGAAATCCTCCACTTGAAATAAAAATGGTTAACAATTTTTAAAATTAATGACAAATTATGATTGTTCCGCAAACGTCAGTAAAATGTGTAACTAAATGCAGAAAAAGTGATCTCAGGGAACGGAAGCGCCTGTGGCACTCGCTCGGAAAAATGTCTAGCCAGCCGATCACTGAAACTTTGCATCTCTGTTACGGTAACAGGAGAAGTCAGTGCTTGCTCTAAAGTCTTAGAATATTCGGGACCGTGTCTTTGATGTCAACGAATTAAACCTAATTAAATGTGTTGGACTGGTTCAGCCTGTGACTCGTAAAATAAATATAGTATTACCCTAATTGACTATGACGTCACAGTTTGTTCACATTTTTCAAACTCTACAGAAGTCTCCATACTACAATTTTAGGACTTTCATGAAGTGATGTTTACCAAAATTTTCGATGATTTTGTGAAATTCATCTGCAATAAACCTACAAAATACTTATTACCGATTGAAATGGGGCAAAAAGAAAAACTTTACTTTGTCGGTTAAATGCCGCTGCGATAAAATTTTTTGCGATTAAAACTACAATTAAATTGTTCTTGCCTGGACAAATAAGCCCAGTAAAACTAAACAAAACTAATTCAGACTTTTCTTAATTAAAAATAGGAGTGGAGCCTTTTGTTTGTGCAATTCGCCGGAGTGTGCACGAGACGTGCGACTCAGTTTTAAATTTTTAGCAAATTTCGGAGCAACGAAAAAGCTTCTTGACCAGGCAGTCTCCCACTTCCTCGAGTTTTGTTGTTTAGTTTTAACTGGAAAAAAGTTCAAAATGTAACAAATAAACTTCGAACTGTCGCCTTGCAGTGATACACAGCGGTAAAATGTTTTCCTGAAACTTGCACCATTTACAACCAAGGCACGCCTTCCTTTCACGCGACTTCAGGAACAAGATGGCGGGCAGCTAATACTTAAAAAAATTTCAAGAAGAAATAGAGGTTAAAAAAAACACTACACTAGCCACTTAATTCGCGGCCAACTAAATTTTTATTGTACTCTATCCCTCACTAACCATAGATAACCATAGACCACTTTTATAATATGCCTCAGTGGCCATGAACAAAAACGTCGAGTCGAGACCAGAAAGGCCGAAATACAGCAAATGTGTGAGAACTTGGAGCTTGACCTCGACTTGAAGTTATTGTTTATGGTCACTGGGGCAAATTATGAAAGTAGTGTATCTCTTGGGCAAGTTTGAAAAGGTTATGACAATCTGTGAAGTATACGTGTGACTGATGCAAAAAATCTGCGGAGCATGGTCTTGGCACGAGAATGAGTAGAGTATGTGAAGGCAAAGTGACTGAAAATACAAGTAAACGGAAAACGGATAACTTAAATTTACTGTGGTTGTTCTTGCGTACCGAAAAACAGTGTTATCTTGTACAAGATTGCTACCCTAATGCGACGACCATGGCCCGGTTGTTCAAAGGTTGGATAACTTTATCCAGTGGATAAAATCCCCTTCTTAATTTTGATTGGACAACGAGCAAACTCGAGGCAAGGCCGAGTGCTCTTATCGAGCTCTCTTAACTTACCAAGTGCATCCATAACTCGATAAACGTACCATTTGTTTTAGAACATTGCCACTTGTTTCGTTATTCATAGGTAAAAATGTGTAACCGATGTTCACAATTATTACTCCATTTTCCAGTTGGATACCTTTTCGAAAGCACTTTCTTGGTACTTGAACGATTAATGAACCCATATATATGCAGACCTTGATATATTTAAATGCATGAAGTGCCCTTAATTGAGGTACTGTTACAATAAATTTCATTCACATGGAATTGGAGAACCTTGGGAGGTAGTCTATGTAAACCCTTCATCCCCTGTTTCAACGCATTTTCGGAAAAACGACATATTCCCTTTAACTTGTAAGTGGACTGAGTGTGCACAATAAAAACCTTGCAAAATGCCATAAGGTTTGTGGCGTGGCAAAGTCTTAGAACAATAAGATGGACGTTGACCTAATTTCTGTCTCAGAAACTAAAATAACAGAAAGGTGTGGAGAACTCTTCACCGCTGTTTCTTTATCTTTTTCCATTTCTTTTCACATCTTTGAACTATCTGCTTTTAAAGACATAGTAAATACCTTACATTTCTGACTTCGCATTTATGTAATAATTTGTTTGAGTATATATGTACAGTGCTTGTTTTTGTTTTGATTACACTCAGGTGAAGTGCTAATAAATTAATTACAGTTCCAATAAAATTCGTTTTTTACTTGTAACATATGCAAATACATGTAGTTAATAGGGAAAAAGTATGAAACAAAAAGAAACGAAGAGAAGGAATCATTGCGCCACTAAGCAAAGGTATATGATTTGCTATTTTCACTTGAATGGCAAATGGTTCTTATGTAACTTTTCGCCCCCTTTTTTCAAGTTTTAGTTGAATTTAGGTTTTCTTTGAAGTCTTGAAAAGACAGTGATGTTTTGCTATTTGCATATCTAAATGTCATATTCTAAAATAAGAATTAGCCAATCTAGAGATAGACTTTTTGTCCGATTTTAGGATACCAAAAATTAAAATTGAATCAAACTAATTTTTCCGAAAGCCGGGCCACTGAAGTTTTGCCACAAGCATTTAGTTCTTTGGTATGGTATAAAGAGTATATATGTAGTGCCCGATCTCGTCGCCTACTTCGCAGTATTAACAAAAGTTTGTGTCAAGCTTTTTCACTTTGTTCAGATATCTATTGGTAGGGAAATCACCACGATTTACTTTATATTGGAGCTGAGTAATGTAATTTGATGCTTTTAGTAATTCTAAACGGCATGCTATAAACTAAAGATAAGTCGCTCTCTCCAACAAATTCTTAAGTTTCTTTTCCCCAGTTGGTCTTTTAGCTACCTTGCCCCTTAAACCGTTACATAGCAGCTTGTTTGTTAGCTTATCAGTTCTAATTGTCGAATGTTCACCGTTTTTATGTATTTTGTATCATTGTAGATCTTTTGACCTCAGGGCGCAAACAATGATCCACACGAAATTGTGCTACGCAAGACCTAACCATTTTTGGAAATATTTCGGGGATTTTTAAGGTCACTACAAGTGTATAATAGCTTGGATATCCCAAGCACTTTTGGACTCAATTAATCCTCTTCCATTCCATGTCTTCAGACATTTTTCTAATTTTACTAGCTTTTGATAAGAGTTGAGATTGTCGTTTTGCTCTTAATCTTAATCATAAGAAAAGCCCGCTCTTAGCGCAGTACTAGTGATCAGCCTTTTAGACCATGAAATGTCGAACAGTTGTGATTCACAGTCAGTTTCAAAGCCACATTCCCTCGCATTTGCTTTTGCTTATATACAGTTATCCGGAAACTTCAACAAACAACTGTATAATTCGAAGTGCTCCTTTGGCTGATGGTTCATCTTTAACATTCATGTTTATTCGATAACGAGGTTCCGTTATTTGTTCTTAAGCTACCGTAAAATCCCACGTTAAAGCCCCCCCGGTTTAAGCCCCCGGATATAAGCCCATCCATTTGCCAACGAAGACATTATTCCGGATATAAGCCCACCCGGATATAAGCTCCCCCGTTTATAAGCCTTATGAAACTATGAAATTGTTCTGAACATCGAAATACAAATATGAACTTTGTTAATGCTACCGAGAAGACCGTTTCACGGCAAACAGGCAAATTGATAACGTTAAGGCTTGTAGTTTTTTGACTTTCATTCTGTTCCGTTCCAGTTGTTCCAGTCGCATAAGTGTTTTATAGATGTTTTTGAAATAAATTCTCCGTTTATTGTGACGCACAATAAATGTATTATAAATGTAACTCTAAATGTAATGGTATGTTAGCTTTAATTCGTTTCTCAGATACGTTTTATCTCGTCGTTCCGAAACATTTCTTTTATTCCGCTTATAAGCCCACCCGGATATAAGCCCCCCGTTTATAAGCCCGCCCAAAACCCCTTATGAAGTTATATAAGCCCAGGGCTTTAACGTGGGATTTTACGGTATCTAAAAACCTGGCCTGGAAAACCTGGGAAATCAAAATATGTTATGGAAAGTCATGGAAAATCAGATTTGTGTGTGAACAAAAAAATATATATTGTCAAATCATGGCAAACATCTTCATTATCCATTGAAGTTTTGTGACGTTTTCACAAATTTAGGTCATAGATCTTGCAGAAAAGGGCCTTCGAAGACAAGGTTATGGAAAAGTCATGAAAGTTAGATGTAAATACATGTATATATATAGAAACCCAAGTACATGTATATACAGTGTTAAGATATGTTGTCAGAGAGAGTGCCATGAAGAGTCTGTACCAACAATCAACCTCTCCGATTATTTTTCTGTTGCAGATACAAAGGTACAGTGCAACAGCAATGCTGTACAATGAGTTGGGGTTTCACAGAAAGGCTGCGTTCTTTACTAGAATCGCTGCAATGCAGTGTGTTTCATCATCTCTTCCGGCTCAGGGATGGCCACAGGTAATTTTGATTTCGACTCACATTGAGTCCAACTGTATAGAAACAATGATAGAAATTACTGAAGACATGGCCCAAAACGGATAAAAGTCAAGGAGATACAGCAGATACGAAAGAAGTTCACACGACTTTTGATTGCTCCCAGTTTGCCCATTTGGCAGCTCGGACTTTTTCTTCTCTCAGTTCCTTCCACCACCCCACACCCCCTTCATCCCCGTGTCAGGTTTCTTGCATGAAGGCATACTAGCTGCCAAACAATGACCAGAGAGACTGGAGCAATCAGAAGTTGCTTGATTTTCTTTCGCATCTTTTATCTTTTATCCGTTTTGGAGCCATTTTTCATAATCTTCATCAATTTTTCTAACGAGTTGGGCTCCATGTGTTCAATTCTGACTGTTTCAAGAAACCAACAAAAACAGCTTTTTTTAAACTCTTTTCAAAGGTTTACAATGATTTCTAAGAGACATCTAACACAAAAATTTGAGAATCGTCTAACACTGAATTTATTGGGTCAAAATTATCTCTTCTTGATCTTCTATCACGATCATTTGATCCAACGTAATTGAAGAACTATAATACGGTTTTCCATATGTCATAGCCGCAATGATGTCAACATGCAGAAAGTTGCGAGATTAAGAGTGTATATTCCCAAGGGGAACAGGCGTAACATAAAACATGCACAGGCAGTTATTAAAATCAGTTTTATTTCTGAGGAGGAACTTTTGTGTTCGAAAACGTTTAGATAACTCATTTAAGACTTTTTACCGTACATGTATTTTAGAACATAAGATGGTTTCCTAGCGAGTCAAGTGTTCTCCCAACTACATTATATTTATTTCTTTCATGAAATAACCAACCTTAATAAACTTACGGAACTTGCCGACAATTCATACCCATGTGACATACAGGTACTCTCTTGTCACATGGATTTCCAGCCAATCATACTTGTACTGTACAATAGCCTGAGTTTCAGACTCTTTCTTTGTTTGCTGCCGGTGAGGTGTCGCTCGAAGGACGAGTTTGAGATCATTAGAAGTAATGCTCTGAAGTGACGTTGGTTTCTTTACAGCCCAACATCCAATAAGAAATCATGATAAAGAAACAGTGGCGTAAAGGTGTTACGGAGTCGGGCCACTTGAAGGTGGAGAGTGTTAACAAGATGTTATGATTGTATCTTAGTGCTGACCAATTGTTTTCAAGAGAAGAGTTTTTCTGAACATTTTGTAAAGAATGTGTTGGCTGTCTAAGTTGTTGTTGTTTCAAAACTGTCACATTGACAAAACAAAGCGCTATTTAGATTTTATCCAAAGAGGATAGATTTTTACTTAACTTGTTTAGTTTTGAATCTCTGTATTAGTGATCGGCCAAACCGACAAACTGTTTAAGCTCGGCCACGCAACTGTTTTGCTTGGTCGCCAGGTCAAGTGTATAACAAACTTTTAACATCTAGTTCTTAGTACATCAGTTAACGAATACTAAACACTGACTAATTATAACCTTTTAAGTCTGTTCTAACCACACGTTAGCTTTGCTGCAAAGATCGGGCAACTGCTCGGTATGAATTTGATGAACTGAACAGATCAATTTTTGAAAGGATTTTACTTGGACATTGCCACGGCTTTGTTTTGATATGCCCAACATGCCCAGAATCTTCACACCAACAGGCGGTGTTGTACAATCAGATCAAATGACCATGAAAGCCGTTAAAATAACAAGTTAAGATTTTTTCGAAGTCTAAGCGGTCTTTTCCCCTCCATTAGACTAACTCTAGCAAGCTGCAAGTTCTTAGCCTGCAACTAGATGGCGATGTTCACATTCACTGGTCGTAATTTCAAAGCCCTGATATTTGAAAACAACAGGAACGTCTTTACAACCCACAGTTCCAGGTTTCGGACATCGTATTCACTATTGCATGACATTAACCTTTCAATCTTATAAAGCTGTATGTCACTTAATAGAAAATCAAAGTTTGGAACCATGGTAGCAGGACAACTAAAATGAATATTTTCTACTTTTTATAGTCGTACACTCTGCTCCGTCAAGCATTGGCTGGCTACAAAATCAATTTGGATCCAAAGGAATTCCTTAAAGGTATTTCTACAGTTTCTACATACCTTTTAGCGTCAGTTTTACCTTTAGTTTTAAAGGATCTTGAATTTGATCTTTTGATAATTGGTGGTACATACATGTGTGCTTGTGCATATTGTGTATAGATGCTATCTGTACTACAGGAAATATGGGTGATAGCAGGCGTAGTTCAGTTGGTTAGTGCGCTGCCTTCGGAGCTA
>JAOEHT020271019.1:15000-18547 GCA_025448195.2 Parazoanthus atlanticus
CAAATTGTTTCTGTTTTATTTCTTAACAGCCTTTCTCGATGGCTAACTCAATGTATTGTGGTTTAATAAAGTTATTATTATTATTATTATTATTATTATCATCATCGTAGTTGTCGTCGTCATTATTATTATTATTATTGTTGTTGTGTTTATTATTGTTATTATTATTAGGTATAAGAGTCTATTATCAAGCTATCGATCAGTCAGTGAATCGATCAATCAACTTGGTTTCATTTCCAACAAAATGACCCTTATGTATTTTTTTCATTTACAATTGTATCGGAATGGCGAAGAGCCTATTTTAAAACATATCTTTATATTACTTGTAAGTGCATGCCCCAGATTACAAGAATTCTGTAATAGAAACAGGATCTTTTGCAAGGTGTTCACGTCAATTCAGATTTAGTTGCTGGTCCTTAATTGTACCCATTTCAGTGTGATGTCACAGGCTGTACAATAAGTTAAACAAAATCACTCAGTCACTTATCTTCAACTGAGGAAAATCTGATTAGTAATAGTTTCATTTCGACTTTGCCTGGCTTGTTCGACCACAAGAACAATTTGGTTATAATTTCAACAATAAAAATACCATTGCAGATTTTTGTAAGCGTGAAAATATGGTTTGTTTACAATTTGTTTTGTTTTGCCTTAGTTCAATCCCATAATGCAACAAAGCACGACTCATCCTGCTTTAGATATTATTTTACAAAAGCGTCGACAATTTTTGTAAACAACATCGCTTCGTTCAAGTTCGAAAGTCGTAGTACGGAGACTACTGTAAACACTTTAAAACAAACTGTGAAGTTATTGAAATTGCTGCCACTTTAACTAGGTTTGTACATGGATAAGACATATGAAGATTTGAAAAGATTAATGCATGTGGTGACTCTGGTTAAAATAGGATCTTATGCTAAATTACAAGTACCCCAACGTGTCGGTCAACTCTCTGACCTTCTTCAGGGGTGAAGTGATAATAGAAAGAAATGTAAGAAGCAAGAGCCTGTTAAAGAGCAAGACCACCAAATTTGCATACTGTGTTTTCCCTGAACAGTTGAATTTAAAATATTCGTGGGGCAAATATGCCTAACTTCACGATTTAGGGCATTGTCTCATAAATTGATTTCCCACGCTGTTGATAGCTGTTGCAATTAAGTTCTCAGCACTGTAGACTTGTCCCAGGAAATGTCAGAGTGTAGCAGGACAATTCTGCTGACTCTTACAATGGAGTATTTTTTTTATACAGGTTACACCGTCAGCGTGTTTGGCACTGAGAGTACCTGCATCCTGAAAGAGGAAAATCTTGAGGACAAAGAAGATCTCCCGGTGACTGTCGAGGTGGTGCCATCCATGGCCCTTCTCCAGGTCAGCACGTCGCTACCCAAAGTCCGCTCTCAACCCATGGATCCCGAGGCACCAGGCACGGCCCCGCTAGTCACTGCGATCACTCTGTACGCTGGCCAGAGGTTAGTTCATTCCAAACCTTAGGGTTTCTATTTTCCTTGAAAGCACTTGAAAGACCTTTAAGGGCCGTTCATTATTTATGTCAGACAAGGATGTCCAGCAGTAATTAGGGGGGCATAATATCTTTGATAGCGAGAAGGGGCCAAGGAAAATTGTCGATATATAGAGTGGGAGGTCATGATTTCTTTGATTACGAGGACGGTCATGCAGATTTTGGTTCCAGGGGGGCCACCAGGTTTTCTTAAAACTGCTTGAAATTCTTGCCGGCCTCCCTGGCGTAAATAGCGAATGGTCCCTTAATTCGTTTTTCGTTTTTCAAGGACTTGAAAAGGTTTGAATTTAGACGTTGGTCCTTGAAAGTCATTGAAATAGCGCTGTAGAGTGACTCATCCAACAATCGTATTTTTGTTTTTCTAGTGACTTTACTTACTCAAAATGTAAATGCCGATAGCGTGAAAAGCTGAAAATTGAAAATACGGAAAACATGGTCAGTTTTGCAAATCAGAAGTAGCAGCTAATATAGGTTTGAATATGATATCATTGTAATTATGTACTACTGAAAATTGCTATCTCTACAGCACAAGTGGTAAGGTTACCCTTGAGAATGTTGGAAGCAAACCTATTGAGGCAATCGAGATCTCTGTTGGCAGTGACAAGGGCGAAGGTGAGTAATGCGCTGGATAGACAGACAGACAGACAGACAGACAGACAGACAGACAGACAGACAGACAGACACGGACAGACAGACGGACGGACGGACGGACGGTCGATCGGTCGGACATACGGACGGATGGACAGACGGACGGATGGACAGACAGACAGACAGACAGATAGAGTAGATGATGCGTAAAGCACGTTTTTGAAGTCGTTCTAAATCTTCACTGAGGTAAGCGGGCAGCGCACGATGAAAAACTTAACTATCGTATTCTAGTATTGGCCCAATACATGTAATGTAGAACAATGTGAGCTCTTTCAGTGCTACTGATGATCTCTTTATCTTTCTTAAAAAAAAAAACATAGTCTGGAGGAAGTAAATTAAATGGTGTCTTTAAATCGCCAGGTGCAGAGGAGCTGTTTAGTTTTGATAAGAAAGAGATCAATTCCTGCCTTCCTCTGGATCCTAGAAAGTCGGCGGAGATTACAGTAACCATCGTGGGTACTCAGCACCCTCCCATGGGTTATGGGATGACTGATCATCCTCGACACCACGATCCGGAGGCACCCTGGGGACTGACTGGTGTGATTAAGTTCCGCTACAGCGCCGGCCCAATGGAGGACATGTTGGCGAGATGTGTGTTCATGACTATTGATGTGACTGTCGTCCCGAGCCTTCATTGCACTGACTTCGAAGTGTTGCCGATTAAGAGGTAATAAGGATGCAGCTGTGTCATTTCTGGGAAACCAACAAGGCAGCACCGCTCGTCTTTATCTCTTGTTTCTGTAAATTTTAAATAGTTTATAGTCCACGTCTTATTTCGGACAGATCTCGCATTGACTGTGGAGAAGTTTAGGCACTTACCGTAGATTTGTGCACAGATGTAGGAGTAACCTCAGAATTGGAACACTCACAAGATGTTAAGGTTTCTAGAGTTGGTTTTGGAAACACCAGCTGTAAGTTGATGAAGCGTCGCCTGGAACAATTAGGCAAACTGTTTACAGTTATTCGGCTAGGAATCTTGTGTCTACCAACTCTTCTCCCGCTATATTTCGGAAGAGCATCAATATTTGCCGTGAATGTTTTAAACATTTGTGGCATTTAACAGCGATTTTAAATGCTGTAAGAATGTTTATAAAGCGCCTTGGACTCTCTCAAGTATATGTGCGCTATATAAGTTTAAATATGTTATTACTGGACACTATTAATGTTTTCACACTTTGTTTTTCAAAAAATCCCTCAACTTTTGAATTTCGAAAAATAGTTTACATGCACCAAACACTTCTACTCTTGCATAAGTATTTTAGAATGTTGAAGCTGATCTCATTTTTAAAACGTTCGAAAGGATGTATTGAATTTCAAACATCTTTTAAGTACAATGCCGCCAAATCCTGGAACACTCTTCCTCGTAACTTACGTCATGATCAGTCT
>JAOEHT020271020.1:0-10481 GCA_025448195.2 Parazoanthus atlanticus
AAAAAGTGGTCATCAGTGCAATTTATTGAGGTTTAGCGTCCAGTTCAGTTTAGCGATTTGGGACCGGGAATTAGCGAATTTGTTAAAATCGACGTTTGTCCCTAAGAATTGGCTTTTAAGAGACTCAGTTTTTGGAATTTATGAAATTGATTGGCTTTTTCGATGGATTGTGAAGGACATACATCAACATGGAACATGAAAATTGTTAGTATCTAACCGCTCTTGAGTTTCACAAAACTGCACTGGAGACTAACACAAAAACCGCAAGGTTACCTTTAATAGCATCCAGGCTCAAAAAGTTTGTTGATCAAAACAATGTGTAATCATAATTATGTACTTATTTATATTGTTATCAAACAGAAAATGATGTAAAACAAAAAATGAGAGTGAATATAGTTGTTGTTGTTGTTTTTGTTGTTGTTGTTGTTGTTGCCAGGTCTGAAATCATTGGGTTGGGAAAATTCGGTTCGCATACTTTTGTCTGAAAACGGTTTTAATCTTAAAAGGTATCCGAAGCGCGCCGCACACTCCAACCAAAATGATAGAGGAGCCCTCCCCCCGGGGGAACTTGATTCACGTTTTTCTGACATGTCTACCACTTTGCACACCCCCTGATACCCGCACCTCCCCCCCCCTGTGTGTATCCCTGGACATTGCCCTGGATACCGCAACCTTGGATAGAGTATCCCTTGATCAGTCTCTTGTGTTACCGACGAAACCACTGTCAACCACAACTCTGACCATCAATCACAGATAGATATAACTATTTAATATTACAATGATAAGAACACGAGACATAAATTATATTAAATTCGCTCTAAATACCACTTTATGTTCTACGTGAATCTGGAATCGAAGTCTCATTTTTTTATATGAGTCATTTTAGAGCTGCAGATTTTATCTTTGGCGGAGTTGAGAACGCCTCCCGCAATGGAGCTTCGATTCCAGAGGAAGATATGAACGCAACAAATGAGCGCACACGCTAAGTTATAACAGTACCATTTTATAAGACAGTATAATAAAATTTAAAACTTGCAAAAACGTTGGATGATAGAATACTTTCGAGGTGAATTCTGTGAAAAGAGCTTGCTTCGTTTATTCTCGAGATTATGTTACATACTTGACCTCACTTGGGATCAACACAACAGAAACGTTTTTAGCATATTCTTTCTGGTGCAACTACATAATGTAATGCATATTTGCCAACAATACAAAATCCGGCAGATAGATAAAAACCGCCTGCCAGGGTGACGCGGGGGGGGGGAGGGGCTTGAAAAACTGAATAAAGCAAATATGATTTTTTAAGTAAAACATTTTGATAAATAACTTTCAGAGTTAGGTACACAAAATTGAAAAGTGGGGACCGGGAGGGAGGGGGCTATGTGCGCGTGTTTGATTAGGCAGCAACAAAACATCGTGCTAATCAGCTTGCTCGTAGCACAGGTAACGCAAATGCATTAATCAATGTGACTCAGTAAGTAACACAAACTTGCTACCCTGTTAACGCTCAGTACACGGTGACGTAAACTCTTTACTCATTAGATATAACGGACACAAAATTGCAGGTTAGAATACCAGTAGTAGAGGTAACGTGGTAGGATTAATGAGTATGATTTAAGTGAAACAAATCTGCTAGACCTTTGGGGGTTTTAAATTATAACTTCATTTCACCTCCCCCGTCACTTTGTATTGAAGTAAACCCCCTCCCCCACCCACCCCACCCTTGCCCCCTCTCCTCGTAAAGGTAGAGTTAAAAGGTCTTTTAAAAAGAAGATAGTTTCCAGGTTGTGTTTGCAACTTTACTAACATATTAAATGTTCACTCTCCATTTCTACAGCCCGGTATATCAGTACACGCACAATAACTCCAACTTTCATTACTATAACATCTACCGAAGCTATTATCCGTTTACGGATGTCACTGGTATGAGACCATATAAGACGGGAAGAAATGAGCATCTACTGCGCATGGTCCACACAGACACTTGGAAGGACATCTACCCAAGCCGTGTAAATGTGCCGTTGTATTATGCTGTTACGGTGGTCGACAGAAACGGCGTGGAACAGAAGAAAGTACAAGCGCAAAAGGTCAGTAGAAATTTATATGGCCTTGTATTAATCGCGACGGTGTACAGACTGAGTGAAACAACACGTGTTTCGACCTGTTGTTCACCGCCACTTCGATTTAAAAACTAAACCCGCCTGACACATGACACAATTTCTCTCTCATATCACTCCAAGTCATCTGTTCCCCTAATTCAGTAGTTGGAAATATAATTTTCTCAATTTGCTGATTTATAACACAAAAATCAGAGAGCAACTAGAACGTGCTAGCCAATGAACTAAGATCGAGTCTGGCTGGGCCGACCGGTCAGTTCTCAATTCAAGCGTGAAAACTATCGAAATTGGTTCCAACCACTCCCGACGTACCGGTCGGCAGGAGGTGGGTTATGGCGCGAAGAATGCACTCGCTCGCCTTGACTTTTCAATGAACCAATCATGCATGTCGGGCCCTCCTGACCCGGCAACTGGACAGACGTTTAAAGTAGTTGTAACTCTGACAGGGAAAACGAGTTATATGTGCTTTAAAATAACCTTAACACAAATAATAGTGGTTCTGAGGTTCCTGCCGGGATCAAGGTGTTTATAAACTTATTAAAACTAGTTGCCATCTCAGGGGATATAAAAGAATCCACACACTACTCGAAAAGAGTAGGGTAATCCGGTGTTGTGGTGAGGGCCACATGGGAGAGTACGTCCTATGTACTTTACTTTACTTTTACTTTACAGTACTAGTTACAGGGGAAGACTCCGAAGAGTACATTTAGAAACGAAGGTAGTCATTTTTAAGTTTTGAAGTTAGTCAGATTACTTCATAGCAATTTATTTGCAGCAATATCAGCATAGCAGAGCAAATGCAGTTCATTCTTAAATCGTACTATTTATTGGTACAAACAGGTGATATTCTATGGCGCCCTCAACAAGGTCGGAGGAAGGCTACCTTTAATACCGGGCGCTTTACGAGGCAAGAGTCTTCACCATAGCTTGGCTTATAACCCAAAGCAAGATCACTACCTGTTGGCATTTGACTGGGACTATAACAACGACGGCAAGTCCGATCACTTGTACGCTCTAAGGTTTGATGGCCAAGGACGAGTTGTTGGATCTAGAGTTCTCAATTTAACCGCTCATATTTCTGGATGGACAGGAGGTAGGTATTACAAGGAGAAAAAAGATTAGGAATAAACATTCAGTCAAATACACGCATTTTGTACAAGAACCAGATGATTTTGGCCGACGGAATCTAGCCTTGTTCTCAATTTTTCATACATTGCTCTTAAAATTTGGACAAATCTGAGCCACAGAGTTCTTATAAAGTTTGTTCTTATAAAGAATAAAGCGTATATGTTTTTCATATGAATGGGATTTTAGAGTCAAGAATGGCATTAGGAACCGTTTCATAGTTACCATCTCAGGAAGGTTCCACGCGTAGGATTGTAATACCACAATCATATATCGGCAAGATGATATAACGTAAGAGAAGCAATCTATGTATAGCCACGCGTCCCATCAACGTTTTCTGAGATTGTATTTTAAGAAAACGAATTCTATTTTTTTTGAAACTTGCTCCCAGGATCTCCGGCCGAACAGCTGAGACACTCAGCCGCAGGAATGTCGCGTGAACGGGAAAACCGCGGCCGTTTTGATTTTGTTGTTGCCGCCACACTTGTGGACATGGATTAAGTTTAAGTCCATTTTAAGTATTGTTTTAAGTTTTCTTTGTTGCAAAATGACCCGGAAGTTGAGGATAAAGCAAAGAAGGAAGAAAAACCAAAGCCAAAGAAGAAAGAAATGCTATGAAAGAAATGCAATCGGTACGCTACAAGCTCAATAATTTTTTTACAAAAATTGAAATCCGCATATGGTGCAATTTAAAATTAAATTAAATTTGTAAAAGAAAATGGAGACAATGCGGAAGTACTGAACGTACCGTTCATTTTCGTTTTACAGAGCGGTTTTCTGAAAGCTGGGAGACATTTTTGAAAAATGGTTCACTGAAGTCTTAAGATAAATTTTATTTTTTTCAAAACAAGATGTGGATTGACGGAACGTAGAAAACGACTTTTACTACTTCCGTTTTCTGAAACAATTGAAGTCACATGTCTTCTGCAGGATGCTTGCGCAGAACTCCGAGACCGAAGTGATTCAGTTCAGTTTATGAAAGACATCATTGCGAAAACAATTTTGCAAATACTTGGAATTGTCAACATCAGATTCTACAAGCAACTTTTCACAGACGCAATCTCTAATTAAGACACGGACATATTTATCATGTAAAAATGCTGATTTTTTTTCTAATCTTAGGAGATTGTCAGGTACGGGTGAATATTTTATAATTTAATTTATAATCTAAATTAATTTATAAGTTTTTATTTTTTGTTGAGTTTCAGCACTTATACAACTAAAAGAAATGACATAGAATTTATAAATCGGAAAACAAGTCGGCCGCACAAAGTGCGATATGTATTTTGTAGCTGTACTAAACACGTTCCCGAGATATTATGAATAGAAATTTTAATAAAAATAAAATGGTTAACCCTATCCTACACGTGCTTTTATGGGGTTCCTGCTCACGGGTGGGGGAGGGAGGGGGGGAGGTTCGGAAAGTGCCAGCGGCCCGTAGCTCGTAAACTATTAGAAAAAAACACAATGAAACTTGGAGGATATGTACAACTTCTCAATCTGAGCAATTTGAATTATACTTGGTGGACGTATGACCTCATAAAGCCGACATTTGGGATTCTATGGCGGCCATCTTGGATTTTTCATGACATTAAAAAAGCTCTTATTTGACTCAGAATGAGTGGAAAACTGATGGAATGAACTTTAATTAGTAAAAACTACAGTTTCACAAAAAAAATCGGAAAATTTAATTTGAGAAAAATTTAGGAAAATTTTAAGAAAAATTTCGCTGACACGTCACTCAGAAACAGGTTGCCTTGGAAACACATTGATTAAAAAACAAAACTTTAAGACATAATATTGTTCCTTAATAAATTTTAGGAAAAGTCACAAAACTTTTGAGTGCTACTTTTAACAGTTCGTTTTTTAGAGAGGTTTGAATTTGAATTCAGTGGCGCGGGAACTTTCCGCCCCCACCCCCCGTGTAAGATAGGGTTAAGCCGTTACTGTCCATAACCAAGCATAACAGGCAGCTACCAAAATTCAACGATTGTGAGTAACAAATTTAGCGATTTTAACATTAAGTATAAAGTACAGGTCAAACGATGAGTGTTGATGAAAGTTGATGCTCTCACTTCCGTTTGATCGCCAGCTTTCATCAGTCCTCCTATCTACCTTTTACATGTTCAACTGTTTGATGCGAGTTGACGATTTCTCGTACATCTGTTGAAAGACTCTTGCTAACTATCATCGACTCTCATCTTCGTTTGACCGTAAGCATAGCAGTCAGTGAATTAATAAACTCTCGTCCAACTCTCACCGCTCAACTTTCATGCAAATCTCATAACTCAACTTTTAACCAACTCTCATCACTCGACTATCATCCAAATTATTATCCAAATCTCGTCCATCTCTCAATTAACTTTTATCCGCCTCTCATCACTGAACTCTAATCCAAATATCATCACGCAACTCTCATCCAAATCTCAAGCTCGTTTGAGCCGGGTTTAAAGCCAGGCTGAAAAATCAGTACCACGTAGATATTACTGTATTTACTGTGCCGGAATGCGAAGCTGAGCCATACATTTTCCCGGTTTCAAGCGGCGCTAATGACAGAAAACATACGACAAAACAAAAATTTCAAATTTTATAAAATTCTGTAAAGCAGGATAAACTGACTGATAACCCTATTTACAGCATATTTACGTATTAACATATTTACCAAAATAAAACCGTACATGGCAATAAAATGAGATGAGACGTGACGTACCCCTTCATCTGACTTTTTTAAATGGTATTTCCTCTATTAGTTAAGCCCCCATCCTTTAATAAGCCCCCACCCCTAAGGCCGATATTTCTCTTTGTTTAATAAAAGCTGTATAGGTTTCAATGCAGAAATATGACTGCTATATGCCAACTTGTGGTTGTATACATCATAAACAGTAATACTCTCGCGTTCCGTTTACCAGGTCATAAACTGCCTAGTTTTAATAAATTATATACATTAAATTTATTTAAAAATTGTTGAATGTCCCTTGGCAGGCCTTTGGATGCCATTTTATCTGTCAAAATTACGAATAAAACTGACTATAGATTTCTGAAGATCTGGACCAGCCTCTATTAACCCCCTCCCCCTCCCCCTCAATAAACCCCCAGTACAAAAGCATTTAAAAGAATAAGCCCCCAGTTGCTTAATAGAGGAAATATGGTATTTATTTAAGGAGTAAAATTAGTTTCACCGCACTTTTAAATCTGTAATGGGACAGGGGTCGAAAAAACGCCGGTCAACGCTCGGCCAGAATGTGCCCAAGACCGAAGAAACCTTCAGTTTATGAAATGACGATACGGTCGAGCTAAATCATATTTTGCCGGCACTTGGCCGAGCGTTGACCGGCGTTTTTTCGAGCACTGTAATTAAAATATCTCGTTACAAAGTAGACAAAAGTTTAGTCGTTTCATGGCGAAACTTCGTCGGAGCTTTTATGTCTTACGATGTCTTATTACGGTGGATCCTGTGAAAAATGCGACAGCTGTGGGAGAAAGGCAAATTGAGGTAATCAAACAGAACCATTTAATATTCCAACAAATTTAGCTGACTTCTGGGCTTCCTTCAAAACGTTTTTTTTGATAACACAAAATGGCCTGTCACGCCCTTTGTCTTTAGGATCTTGGAGAATTGTAGAAAATGCTTTAGTTTGGATCTGGAACACGATCTCTTCAAAACATTACCATGACTATCGTAAAACTTTCATAACATTAAAAAATCTGCGCAGCAAATGCGTCAATTAGAAATATTTCCCACGACCCTCAGATATTATCCTGTTGTCTTCCCGTATTGCATTTTGAAGTCAAAGCACAAAAGAACACAAAATATTGATCTGTTAACTTGTCTTGATTTTAGGATGCAACCTGGAGAACATCCAGGAACTTTACCAGCACGGGGCTCGGGTGTTACTGGGTTGAAGTTGGTTCGGTTGTTGTATATTTTCAGCACGTCGTTACTTGTTCCAAGCTGTCCGAGGACACTCGTTTTGGATGCGGATGCACAAGTTATCGATACATACTGTGACAGGATCTTCACGATCGTTGCTACTGCATCTTCTATCTACCCTTGCGGTGAAGCATGAACCCCTTTCGACGAATGTAAACCGGTTTCCATTGACCCACGGAGTTCAACCCTACAATGGCATAGGAAAACAAACAAGGGGAGCCCGTCACGATGCGCATACACAGTTTAACGCAAGTGTTTATATAAATTGACGACCACGCTTCCCTACCAAGAAACAAGTAACACGATATGGTCTGGTCGTTGTGTGTCGGGGGTACTCCCTTACACGGTGCGCATGCGGCGCAAAAAGGCATAGTTTTCGAGCTGTTTTGGTCTGAAATTGGGCATAGGTTCTGACTTCTTGGTCTGAAATTGGGTAAAGTTTTTGGACGAAACTGCTGGAGTGTGTTGTAGGGCTTATAAAAGCCATTTTGCGGCCATGAAAACGGGTATCAATTTTAGCGTCAAGTTTAAAATTTGATAAAGAAATTCGCAAAATTTTGGACTGAAAACGCGCCTTTTCACGAAACGTATATATACGTACCGCACACCCCCACCAAAATGATTTCACAGCACCGTCGGTGGACAGGCACGTTAAGCCGTTCGTTCTGAGCCATGTACTTCTATATGACCCCCCTGACTTCGGAAACCAAGGCGTTTATGCTGTTGAACTAATTAACCTTTAGAATGTTTTGCTCTGAAGTAGCTTATTCTGTCTACCGACAAAGCTCGTAAACAATTACCTATTCTTCTCGTAATCCTGCTCCGATATGGCTATTCTGCTTGCATCCTGCCTGGTGAAATCCTAACTTTACTAGCTATGATTTGTGGGATAAGTTCGGTTTTCAGTCACATGACCCTTTCTTGACTCCTTAAAACTACAATAAGAAGTAATGAAATGTAACCTCAAACGTAGTTGTGGATTTTTCGGGGGTCCAAGTTAATTGCTACATCGTCCACTGCAGTGTTTTATCACTTATGCTCAATTAGTGCTGTTACGGCTCCGTCAAAGTCTGTTAAAAATATTCCCCATTCTGCCCACTGCCCGAAGAGGGCTATCCTGCCCGAAATTTTGACGTATACTGTCCATTACTGTTGTGACCTGTCAGTCACCGTAGTGTAGTGGTTATCACGTGTGCTTTACACGCACGAGGTCTCCAGTTCAATGGATTAGGGGGACGGAGCACTTGATATCGTGGGGGAGGAGGGCGGAAGTCGTGAGCCAATTGTATTTTTGTCGGCCAAGCTTCGGCTCCAATTTTTTTACGTTTTCCCATGGTTTTTTCGTCTGGATCGATCGTGCAATTCTTTTAAAAACGTCTTCTACTCCCCCACCCCCCAACGATATCAAATGGTCCATCCCTTACGGTGGCCCGTGTCTTACCTAATCAAAAGGTTTTACAGTTTTTAACTGGAGAACTCGGGAGATCACCATTCTGTCCTCGCCTATGTCTGTTTTTCTATCAGCCTTCCTGTGCCTGACACTGTCTAGGGAGGGTTGGGAACTTCGTGAAAATAATAACAATAACAATGCTGTTGCTGATGACGATGTTGATGATGGTAATGATGATGATGATGATGGTGGTAATCGTGATGGTGATGAGTGTAATGATGATTATGATGATGGTAACAATAATGATGGCAATCGTGATGATGATGATGATGATGGCGGTAAGAGTGATGGTGATGATGATGGTAATCGTGATGGTGATGATGGTAATGATGATGATTGTAATGATGTTGATGGTCATTGTGATGATGATGGTGATGATGATGATGGTGATAGACAGTCGTGTAATAAATGAAAAGGCCACAGTGAGATCAAACACTTCAGTCGTACCTAATATCCCAGGGCAGACAGGATTGGTCTAATTTGTGATGAACAACAGCCATCATGCACAGCGTCTTCAGTGAAGGGCCTAGAAATGGATTCACAAAATAACGCTTAGTCAGTGACGCCAGTTCGAAGTTACTAGTGTTTCGTAAGCATCTTAAGGGCTAGTTTCCGAGAAATTTTTAAAACTGGGACTATCTAGACTACCATGCCTATTCAAGTGTTGTTGCAAGAGCCGTTTAATAATGAAATTGATAATGAAAAAGTTGATAATATGAGGTAACATTTCCACCCATGATATCAACTCAACGGATTACAGAATTTTCACTAAAGTATCTAATTCTTAAACTACTGAACCTGAAAATAGATGAGGAGATAAAATACTACACACCATAAATACCATACAGTTTATATTGACAGCTTACTGGGAGAAATATATTCTGTACTGGCGGCAGTCGCCAAGCACCGCAAACGGATCTTTGATCAATTTGAGCGCGGGATATATTGCATTTAATTTCTAACAGCTCAGAGAAAACGCTAGACCGCCAGCAGTCTCTTCTTTTTCTCAGAATCGTTGGAGACAACAGAGAAATTGAGCGACGGGCGGAGCCGCGAGCAAGTTGGCAAGCGACATGCTGTTGCTCGCCGACTCGCTCTCGGCTTCGCCGCTCGTCCATTTGTTTTCTTAATTCTTCGATTCTTGAGGAAAAGAAAAAGACCGTTCGCAGTCTAAGAAAACGGAGTCTCATCGAATATCCGTCGAATATCAGTACTTGTCTCCCTCAACAGCGGGTTGATTGAATCGCGATTCTTCTTCTATGAAGTTTAATATAATAACAAAAAAAAATGGTATCAGACTTGTCTAACGTAACTAAAACAGAAAACTCGCACAGTTTTGTAGCCCAGGGAAATGAGCTGTCATGTTTGTGAGCCAATATCATTTCTTCTCAAAATGTCTACAAACAACGACAAACAGTTCACACCGCGGGGTGCAGTTTAAAAAAGGATGAAGACTGACGATGATCGCAGGATAGATCAATAAGATTGTTCACATTCAAATACTTCTGGTCGTTTGCAGTATGCTGCGGCTTCCAACAACACAAGTCACTAATTAATTAGATATTCTACAGCAAACTTTATGAATGACTGTCACACTGGAAGATTTATGGTGATGGAGCTTATCAACACGAAAATAGTATATAATATAAAGCTCACTTTTGCCATGACGGTCGAAATTGATATTTTCGGGATAGAAAAAAATATTAAAAACAGAGAAACAGTTACGCATCGGCAGCTGTTGTATTTGTAGCGGATTCTGGGTTGGAGGATCTTTTGGGTAATAATTTAATTAAGGTAAGGCAGGCGGTGTTTTTTCGGTCGTACCTACAAAACTAATGTCTACACTCTCGGGCGGATC
>JAOEHT020271110.1:0-10480 GCA_025448195.2 Parazoanthus atlanticus
AATATGCTTATTTATAATTTCTGATAATTTGGTGTGAAAGGCATCGAACAATTTATTTACATCGCTACTCTCCGAAAGTTCTTGGTTCCAGTTTACGGACTGAATGTCGTTTAGAAAGTTTGATTCGTTGAACTTCGAATAATCTCTTCGAAAGAGTTGGACATTTTTGGGAAGTGTAGAAAATTTGTTAATGATTAGAAAATTTGGGAGATGGTCTGTTAGATCATAGATTAAATTTCCACTTATAGTATGGTGAGCAATGGAATTGAAAAATATGTTATCTATGATTGTGGCAGAATGGTGAGTTATACGCGTTGGTTTTAAAATGTGTGGGTTAAAGAAATATGATCCCAGATTGCTTAGAAACTCTTCGGTAGGAGGATGTGAATCACATTTTAAGAGATCAAGATTGAAATCCCCCATTATGATGCAATACTTCTTTTCCCTATTAATCTTGTCAATTGTATCATTTAAATAAGTTAAGAACGCATCAATATCGCTGTTGTGATGCCTGTAAATGACACCGCAAACGAGGTTATGATGAAGGTCGCTTTGTACCTCAATCCACAATGAATCATGGTCTGGTTTCGATTCGGAAAGCTCATTTCTAACAGTTAAATTTAAGTTGTTTGAAACAAAAAACCCTACTCCTCCATAGCTAGATAAACTTGGCTGCGAAATAAAATCGTAACCAGGAATACTGACATTTAGCAGTTGCTCCCCAGAGACTTGGAACTTAGTCTCTGTCAGACCGATAATAGAGAAGGCGTGATTTAGCTCACTTAGCATATGTGTAAAATTGTCAAAATTAGCATTCAAACTTCTAATATTAGAATGAAGAACCGAAAAACAGTTGCTGGAAGTGCAATTGATAATCTGATGATCATTTGCAAAATTTTGAGTTGTGTAGTATTTGAAATTGGATGGTATAGGAATAATCTGGTCGGGATCAATATCTGAAAGATCATTGAAAGAACTCATAGAATTTAATGTCGAAATTAAATCCAATTGCGGCAGAGAGTTGTAATTAATGGTCATGGAACTTAAAGCAAGTAAAAATCACTGATTACTTATCTGTAACAGTTCTATAACTTCAATGTTGATCATAGACCCTATCCAGGTCAGAGTCCTTAGTAATAGTTATCGCTGGACTTGACCCATCTTTCCGCAGTAGGATTTTTCCATGGCTCGTCCAGAGAAATTGAAATTTCAACTCTCTCTTTGCCTGGAGACACCGATTGAAGATCTTTCGGTTTTGCTGTGTCAAACTTTCTGTGATGAAGATCTTTCGTTCGCTGATACGCATCATTCCCAGGTCGCGGGTTGTCTTACTTCGTAGTTGGCTTCTCGCCGAATAGAACTCATCGCGGAGGTTGCGGCGAACAAACTTGACGATGATTGCAGGATCTTGTATGGCTCTGTTCCGAGAGCCACCTTGTGATCTAGGCGCAAAAAGTCGATGACTAATTGAAATATCATCATCTTCTACTTCTACATCGATCAGTTGTCCCACTTGTTTCACCAAATTGTCAGTATCTTCATCTTCCACGACGGGGATCCCTCGGATTTCCAGGCAGTCCCTGCGACCATACTGTTCCAGTATGAAAGAAAAAAGATCGATTATTTTCAAAAGAAGGTAAAGGATAAAACCTTAAAAATGTCACAGAATAATGTAAACAGGCTTTGTAACCACTAGCACTGAAAACCCTAATTTTGCTCTGCACATGATTGGGAAAGTGGCTTATTGGAAAGACCACGCAAAATATAGAAACACGCGTGGTTGAACACACATACACAGTACACAACATTGAATCAGCACGGCATTTGCGTTTAAACTCGACTCACATTTCCAATGGAAAGATTTGTTCGTTGCTAAAAGCATTCATCGAGGGAATTCTCATAAAACAAAAACAACTATCATTGAACAAACAAGTCCATTCTTCAATTGTACAGCGTATCCCCACGGGAGCTGGTAAATTGAAAGACTCCTAAAGTGTCGTCAATCCCGGTATATTTTAACCCTGAGGATAACAATATGAATGTCGAAAACGTTTGGTTTTTCAGTCAAGCTTAATAACACTTTTTAACCTTATTGATATCACATATCTATCTAATTATCATTCATTTGGGTGATTTGTTGATCTTCTTGCCTTTTAATCTTTTGGATCAATCGACTATTTTAAAAACAATCTTGAACTCTCTCCTCTTAATACAGACAGGAGAAACGCAAGTCAATTATTTGATTTGGCAAGAGACGTCATTGTGGTATGAACCTCGCCCCTCCCCCTCCCCCCCAACTATCACAATTTTGGCAGCTTTGGTTTGGTTTCTAACATTAACCAATTTTACGAGTTTAGTCTCCCGGGGATATTCGTATATTCAAAATGGCATAACTTGGAGTTTCTTGAATTCAAATCTCTCCATGTTACGGTGCAGCGTAAACTAATCTGAATTCTTGTCTGGCCACTCTGTTGATCTTCCACAATATATGTATATATATACATGGGTTGAATAAAAGGAAAGAATTTCGGTCAAAGAACCGAATTGACTACAGTACATAATTTTACATTAGCTTGGCTTTTATTAGCATACCATACTGCTGCAAACCTGATTGTCTTTACATTGTTCAATACTTTGATTGTATTTTAGCACCTATTGTTAGTTTAACTTAAAATTTTTAATTGTAAATAGTATATATAAGCATTTTTGAAGCATAGTTATTTGCCACCAATTTTCAATCTGATGAAGATCGAATGGTCGAAACGTTATTTTAAATAAAATTGGTCAGTTAATCAGTTTGACGCCGCCCTTCTTCATGTGTACTTCAAACTATATATATATATATACATATAATTAGTTTTCTTCAGGACATTCTATATTTCTAGCATATTTTATATTTTAATATTTCATGTAACTGCAATCCTTGAATTTGTAGATTCTTGAAATAAATCATGTAATTGTTTTAGGTATTTTAGATTTTACTAGATTATCAGGGCCCCTCTTGACAGCAATTTTTAAAAGACTGACTGGGCTACCCTGTGGAAACAAAGGTGTATCAGTCTGTCTAACTTGGAGTCCTCGTGGTGGGAACTAATAGGTGGTTGTGCGCGCGTGTGGCAGGAGCTGCGGGACATAACTGTGTGTGACATGTGGCGGGAACTGGTAGGAGGCGGTTGTTCACGCGTGTGGCGAGATCTGATAGGTCGTTGTGCGCGCGCGTGTGGGAAAAGATGTAGGGCATGACTGAGTGTTTGGCGGAAACTGGTAGAAGGCGATTGTTCGCGCGTGTGGCAAGAACTGGTTGGTTGGTGTGCGCGCGCGCGTGGCAAGAGCTGCAGGGCATGACTGAGCGTGTGGCGTGAAATCGGGTAGAAAGTGGCCGTGCACATGTTCTTGTGTGGCAGTAACTGGTGTGTGCACGCGTGTGGCAGACGCTGCATGACGTGGTTGTGTGTGTGTTGCAGGAAATAACGAGAACTTTTTAAGGTTCCATAAAAGGTTCGTGATAACCAGTGATAATGAATCATAACCGCTATAATGCAAAATGATAACCAATGATGTTCAACGATAGTTAGTGACATAAAAGAAGACTTACCTTCAATGTATCTGTTGCCTCCGCAAGCGATGCATTCCCAGCAACAGGAGTGTTTCATTCTGAGCTTGTAATGTCCCGGTTTACACGCTCGTCCACAAAAAGACTCGGGAACATCACCCACGTACAACTTGTCAGCGTGTTGCAAGCGTCCGCCCCTCCACGAAGCAACTCCTTTCACGTACGTCCCTTTCACAAAGCGATAAATATCATACTGACCCGTAGCGTCTCCATTTTTGTCGAAAGCAACCTCTCCAGTAACGCCTTGAAAAGAGGAGGATTTGAGTGCGTCAAGTAAATCTTCTCCGTTATGAGAAAGCATCCCTTGACAGACGCCATCTTGTCTGGGACACTTGGCTTTGTAAATGTTGTTCAAAGCATGCGCAAATGCGTAGACTGCATCAATGACAAACGGAACTTTGTCGTCTATGCTTTGAGGGGAAGTTTTCAAGTTCAGCTTCTTGGGTTCACAAGGGATAGAAGTATTTTTATGAAGAGAACAATTAAAAACCCTCACCCAGAATTCGTTAAACCAGGGGTTATTTGTATGGCTTGTGGGATTTAAACGTTTGAAATACTCTTCAAAGCCCTCACTTCGCATTGCGCGAGGGTTTATGGTTATCGCCCCTTCGGCAATTTCCTCAAGTCCAACAACCGGTTTAAGCCGAGTGCCCCAGTAATCACTTGCAAGCCAAACAAATCTCCCAACAGCCTTCGCGCGCTGAGCACTCTCCAAAACTTTCCGCGCGTCAGTGTCTGTGCAAAACACCACAACAGCGCGAGTGTTTTTCTCATTTAGAAACCCATTAATTTTCTCGTCGAAAGAACGTTCATCCGCATTTGAATGAATCATCCATGAATCCACCACGCATATGTTAGCAGCCCTAGCGATTTTATGAAACTCGCTGATCCCCCTTTGTCCATAATTCCCTTCAGAATACACCGTGAAAACTGATGTCCAGTTTAAAGTCTTCACAATATCAACCATGGCCCTCGCTTGATTACTGTCTGACGGTACAGTCCTTAAAAAGTATTCATACTTGGCCTTGTTGCTCAGGTCTGGGCTGGTAGACGCATAACTTATCTGCGGGAGCGCGAACAGACGGAGAAGGTGCGCGACTTGTATTGACACCGCGCTAGAGGCTGCACCCACCACTCCGGCAATGAATCGCGATTGATTCGCTTTGCTTTGTGCACTAGCACTGTTGGGACAGTGAAACAACTTTCTCTTCTGAGACGGAGTCTCCGCTATGAAGTGAAGGCTCTCCTCTAGCGCGAGATTATCCAGATTACAAGTGTCTCTCGCTTGCGCTCCAAGGGTGATGTTTGGTAATAAACTTGAGTTCTTGTTTATCATCTGAACGGCGTATAACATCGCCTCCACGCGATGTATTCCTCGCTCAAGATTTAATGTCCCGCACTGAGCCTGTCCAGCACCGTTCAATTCATTGTCAACGGCTCTTTCTGTATGAATGGGAAATAGCCCACCAAGAACAATATCTCCTTCTATGATTGCAGCGTTGCCTACGTCCGATGGCGAGTGATTGATCTCCACAATGGGTATGGAGCCCGTAATGCGGGAATCGTCGAACGCGAGGCTACGAGTTTCACACGTCGCGACGGCGAGTATTATTAACACACACGACCTCAAATATGACGAAAGAATTTGTGCCATTTGAGTTGGAGAAGTTCTCAGCGCTATTTCTTCTAATTACTACAGGCGAAGGAATCGTAAATATAGCGGTGTGTTGGCCTCACTTTGGATTAAATGTCGACTGGAGAATTACACGTCCGCATCAACAAATTTCTTTCTCAAGCTTCGGTACGTCCATATCCAGATTAAGGAAATCAAAATGTAAACAAGTCCATTGTACTACACCAGTCCCGACCAGTCGACGAAACTTGCGTGCTGGAGGCTTTGTCTATGGAAAAATGACTTAGTATTAATATCCGCTAGCGTTAGTGACAATTGGCTGCACTAAAGTGGAGAGCTGAAAGCTATAGTATAGTGGAAAGAGTTGCACTTTCTACTTCTTCTCTTTCGTAATCGAAGGCGGAAGTTGTGGGATTACTGAAATGAATTCGATATGCGGCGCGATGAGGGGGCGACCAACGTTTTGTAGGTAAACTAAACAAAGTCGGACACACGTCATCGTTAAGTTGGTGCCCAGCACAATATATTTTAAGAAGCACTACCTTTGGATTCGATCACGTTTTAAACATAACATTTCCCGTTTAGAACTATGAGAAATAACACCATTTGGAGCTACAAATGCTCACATATTTTTAACTCAGATTAAATATTGAGACAGTGACTACAGATGGTGAGCTCCTATTACATGGCGGACTTTGAACCCTGCCGAGTCTCCGCCAACACACAACTTCTGCTTGTTTGCCGTACTTGGTCAGTCACAACACGTACTCTAAGCTGAAACATACCGGGGATTTATTTTTTTTGTTTTTAATAATGTAGACGCGTATAATTCGAATTAGAAATATCCACACACCAGTCATAGACAATTTTAATAGATCAACAAACTTCAAAAATGTGTCTTAATCTATCAACACCTGTGGTGAAAATACGATCAAACCGGAAACTAAGCTATGTTTATATGGAAAACAGAAGAGTGCATTTTGTGGATTAAAATATATTGGATAATTTTCATGTCAAAACGCATAAATTGTATTTGAAATTGATAAACACACTTGAATGTCTGAAACCCTGCCAATCAAATCAAGGAGATCGGAAGATGAAAATATTTTCTGGTCTCATTAAATTTCACTATTGTCATCTTCATAATTAACAAATGAACGTGAATAATCCCGGTTTAACGAAGTAAATGTATGATATATTCATATAGTTATTTTAATTAAGGTCCAAATAATATTCCCTTTTAAAGCAACAGCATTTATGAACTACATGCAAATAACTAAGAGAAAACATTAACTCTACATATATTCATAGTACTTGTCCGTTTGTTTAAACACGTGGGCAGCCCATAAACTGATTGTCGTCGTTGAATCATTACTGTTGTTGTTGTTTTCTTGTCAGTTGTATTTGTTGTTGTTGTTCAGTGTTGCTGTTGCTGTTGCTGCTGCTGTTATTATTATTATTATTATTAATATATATTATTGTTATTATTATTATTATTGTTACTAATATTATTATTGCTATTACTATTTCTACTACTATTACTATTACTATTACTCTATTACTATTGCTATTGTTATTACCATTACCATTACCATTACCATTACCGGACCATTACCATTACCATTACCACTACCAATACCATTACCATTACCATTACCATTACCATTACCATTACCATTACCGGACCATTACCATTACCATTACCATTACCATTACCATTACCACTACCAATACCATTACCATTATCATTACCATTGCCATTGCCAATGCTATTACTATTACTATTACTATTACTATTTTTATCGTTGTTGTCGTCGTGTGCAAAACAGCGATGGCCCAGCTGAACTAGATTAATCTGTCATGGAGTGAGGCGCAGTTTGTTGCAAAATATAGAAAGCGCAGGAGGGAAATTGTTGCGAGTTGAAACCTTAAGGTGATGTTACACGGGAAGACGATTTTTCGCGCAACAATGTTGCGTTGAAAATCGTACCGTGTAACATCACCTTTATGTTTCTGCAGGGATGAAGAGGATGAGTGTTTATTAGTTGTTATTGTCGATATTGTTGCTGTCGATGGTGTTTTTCTGTTGTACAACAAGAAGAAAGTTTATTATTGTTTTACAGTCCTCCACCGTGGAAACTCCGTCTCAACAAATAACTGAACGACAAAAAATCAATTATATCTCGCCAGTTCAAAAAGCACTCTAAATGGAAAACGAAGTAATTGAAGGTGACGATCAAGAAATGGAAGAGAAGCTTCCATACTTTGCTAAATAAATGAACCACGAAAACAAACCGGTGGATGAACAGCGGCTCGCAAAGAGCGTTTTTTTTTTTGCTTACTGGATGAATAAAGTGGTAATAATGTTTCTAAAAGAAATGGTCTATGCTTTAGCTCTGCGTCTATCGAGTTATCGATGCACTTGGGAAATTGGGTGAGCACTCGAGAAGCTAGAGAAGCACTCGGCTTCGCCTCCTGCTACTCAAACGCTTCTCTCGTGCTCACCGGCCCAACTTCCCGGTGCATCCATAACTCGATAGACGCACGCTAAGCATGGACCACTTCTTAAGTAATTTTAAGATATACGTGAGACATTGTAAATTACCCTGAAAAGCCCATGGGGGAGCGGAATAAAGTATGTATAAATTTATGGCCACATGACCGTGCCATTTCGAACACCAAAGCTTCCTATGACCACAACAAAATACAAAGCCTCCACAGGAATGTCTGGGGAAAGCGGTGGAAGAATTATTTCTGGCAATATTTCCGGTTGCAACTTTTCTTGTTTACTCTTTCGCATGCCCTTGTTTTCTTTCTTTATGGCTTTTTGGTATGCAAATTACTTGTCCTTGATCAATATTGATGCGATAAATATTGCGGCATATTCTGAAGAGGTACTCGGCGGTACTCAGGACGAAAATAGTGTTGATCAGTTGTCACCAAAAAAGAAGGAAACCGTGTGTTGAAACTAGTGCTTCCTGTTTTCTTATGATTTTCAGTTGTGCAAGTTCTTCCACTAATTTCCCTGAAATATCTGAAATTATGTCCCACTCAATGATACCTCAAAATCTCTGTTATGCTCAAGCCGTACGATTGAAGAATTCTTTGTCGCAGTGTGTCTCCACTTCCTCTGTCTTCGTTACAACTGCAAGCTCCTCAGAAATCGGTACTGTTGCTTCAGCTCTCAAGCCTTGGAACTGAACGGATGGCTGAAGGTCAAGAGCAGGGAAGAATATATTTGTTGCGAAGTTCTGACAAAGTCAACTTTGTATTGACTTGTTCTAAATCCTTTAGAAATGTACGTTCGGACTTTTAGTTCGTTAGCTGTTGAGCATGCAGTAATTAAAAGCTATTCTGTTGTATGGAAAACGCATCTGCGTGCTTCACTAATCGCGAATTCCGTAACGCATTTTCAAGAAAGGCCGGAAGACCGTCACCACTGCGCTGTCCACACCACAATACAAGCAGAGACGCCTTGCGTTCGATGTGGACGTGATTTATGAAAGCTCAAACTAAGAAATGCTAAGTAGCTAAGAGCCCTTTTAAGCTCTTTTAGATCGGATTAAAACTTTTTACTGTTTACTCAAGAAGTAAAAGGTAATGAAATACGAAGGTGTTAATCCTGTGATCAGAATTAAAACATAAGTAAATCGCTCATGTGAGCACAAAAACAAATCTACTGACAATTCGCTCATTGGAATGAAATTTCACCTTACAGTGTTGCCCAAATAACGTACACTCTCTTTCTTAAGAGAACGTCTATATTTAGCGTAATTTTTTATTTTATTTGGATTTTAGCCCCAAAGTTCCATTATATCAGTAAGCTTTATAATTTTTTGTTTCCAGTTTGGAGCTGTTTAATTCAAGATGCATTAGAAAGAAAGATTAGAAAACATCCCTGACGTCCAAACTATCGAAGGGAGCATTTGTTCCCGACATCTAAGATATGCATTAAGCTGGTTATACCCGAAATCCGAATGAAAGGCCCTGTATATAGACTATATATTAAACTACAAGACCCGTGCTATCGTTTAGCAAAGTACTCTCTCTCTCTCTCTCTCTCTCTCTCTCTCCCTCTCTCTCTCTCTCTCTCTCTCTCTGTCTCTGTCTCTGTCTCTGTCTCTGTCTCTCTCTGTCTCTGTCTCTCTCTGTCTCTCTGTCTCTCTCTGTCTCTCTCTGTCTCTCTGTCTCTCTGTTTTTCTGTCTCTGTCTCTGTCTGTCTCTGTCTGTCTCTGTCTCTCTCTGTCCCTCTGTTTCTGTCTCTGTCTCTGTCTCTGTCTCTGTCTCTGTCTCTGTCTCTGTCTCTGTCTCTGTCTCTGTCTCTCTCTCTCTCTCTCTCTCTCTCTCTCTCTCTCTCTCTCTCTCTCTCTCTCTCTCTCTCTCTCTCTCTCTCTCTCCACTCCTGTTGTACCCCTCTCTGTTGTCCAACCCTGTTCTTTCTTTATTACTGTAATTTATAATCTGTCTCTCTTTCAACTCCCATTATCCCCCTCTCTTTTGTCTAACCCCGAGCTTTAATTATTACTGCAATTATTAATTATTCTGTCTTTCTATCCCCTTCCTTTGTACACCTCTCTGCTGTAGAACCCTGCGCTTTCATTATTACTACAATTATTAATTATTTTGTCTCTCTATCCTCTCCCTTAGTACCCCTCTGTGTTATCTAACCCTGTTCTTTCTACTGACACTGCAATTTAGAATTATCCTGTCTATCTTTCGCCTCGCCTTGTACCCCTCTTTGTTGTCCAACCCTGTGCTTTCATTATTACTGCAATTTATAATTATTCTGCTTCTCTTTCCCCTCGCTTTGCACCCCATTTTGTTGTCCAACCCTGTGCTGTCTTTGTAATTGTAATTTATTATTATTCTCTCTCTGTTTCCCATAACTTTGCTTCCCTATCTGTTGTCTAACCCTGTGCTTTTCTTATTAGTGTACATTATAATCTCTCTCTTTCCACTCCGGTTGTATACCCCTCTCTGTTGTCCAACCGTCTGCCTTCTTTATTACTGTAATTTATCTTCGGTCTCTCTCACTTCGCCTTGTACCCCTCTCTGTTGTCCAACCCTGTACCTTCTTTACTACTGTAACTTAAATATATTCTGTTTCTCTTTCCATTCCTGCATGTTGTACCACTCTCTGTCGTCTAACCTTCTGCTTTCTTTATTACTGTTATTTATAATCTGTCTCTTTATCCACTCCCATTATACCCCTCTCTGTTGTCCGAACCTGTTAT
>JAOEHT020271197.1:0-10480 GCA_025448195.2 Parazoanthus atlanticus
AAAGAACAAAAACTTACAACTCCACTCTGTTGGTCTAAAACGTGGTTTTTCATTTTAAATATACATGAGTTCATTGTGAGCTACGGTTGAACTCGATTACACTTTTCCAGTGTATATAAATATATATCAATCCGTTTTGCTTCATTGTCATTAATACTGGATTAGTCTAACTTGTTGTTCAGTTGTTGCTGAGAAAACGGAATTTTTGGCGTTATTCTGCAAGGCAACAGCTATAAAATCCAAACTTGGCAAGAGAAAAGTACAATAATAGAAGTTTGGGTTCGGGTTTTCGTGAAGATTTTGATCGTTTCCATGGCAACGCAGAAGTTTAAAAATAACACTAAAACGTTTGTCATTAGAACCTAGTCATTAGAAATTGATTAGTTCTTGTTAGTTTGCGTGATTTCAGTCGAGATGACGACTCGGTCAAAAAATGATAAAATCACAAAGCCAAAGGAGATCGGTGATAATTTAGTGATTTCTATTTTTGTAAACAAATAATTTTCTGTCACTAATTAATAATGTGGAATTCATGTCATGAAAACGATATGGTCTTATTTACATGTCTGTAAATTTAGCTTATGAGCAGTTTTCGCAAAACAGGAAAAAAAGTTACTTATTTGTGGTATATCTGATCTGTTGCATTGCCATGGAAATGAACCGAAGCGATGTACTCGCCTGGTAATGTATTTCAATCGTGCCAAATTTAGACTTATCAGCCATTAGCACTGAGACGTGATGTCATGTTGTAGTACAGGTACTCAAACATTTCATAATTATGAACAGTCACCAGTGCATGCAGTTTTTCTCCCGTTTTTTCATCTCCTTGATAAAGATTCGTGTGAGCTTTTACTCCCACCCACTGCTTCTTACTATTGGTAAAGAAACTCGAAAAACTGTGATAACTTACTTCCGTAACAATGTTTTGTTACATGAAAACATCTTTGACGCATGCAACAGAAATTAGTCTACCATAGTTGTACTTTGTAAACAAAGTACAAAAAGTCAATGTTTAGGGATCAGACGCTCACAGAATGGCACGGCGGAGATGAAATTCTGAAAGAGTTCTAAATTTCAGTCGCTTATCACTTAAACCAATGGAAATTTCACTGAGAATAAGTAGTAGTTTCAAAAGTCAGAAACTGTGATCTCTTTTCCGAGCAGCGAAAGGTTTTTTTAAATTTTGTATCTGTTGAAATTGAGGTATATGAGCCAAGGTACAATCGACTCGTACTTGCAACCTGTGACTACGCTGATAATTGGAATGAAGGAGAGCTGACCAGATTTGAAATATCGATTTGTTTTTTCATATCACAGACTGTTCTAAATCAAGCCTGTTGTACCCTTTCTAGTCCACTGTAGGCCCGTCTGACAAAATGTGACGTCTTTCAGAGCGGAAAAAACGGTCTCGCTTTTCTACAATTTTGTGTTGTCAGGACATCTATAGTTTGTTAAGATTAGCTAAGTTACAAAATTGGTAGAACAACTTCATTTAGTTAAAATAACAGACGTCATTCAGAGATGACGGTTTTGAAAATATAGTTTTCTACTATTGGAGTGGTGCACGATTTCTTGATAAGCAGAAAGACTACAATTTTCCTTAATTTCTCTCATCTGTTCTATGCTAATTGATTTTTTTTTTGTCAGACGTTTGGGGCCTTAGTGGCAAATTTAAAGATATTCAAAACGTTGATGCACCTGTCAGTACTCTAGTAACTAAATCGCAAAATAAGCATGTATACCGGCATCATTCCGTTCTGTCGGTCTAACATCACCTTCAGATTACTTTTTCTTTTGTTATAAGAAAGTTTATTTTTTGGGCTGTGGCTGAACGTTCTTAACATTTTTGAAGATCTAAGGCTCAAATGTTATCAAAAGTGCTCTTGATATATTTTGGAATGTGTTTGTAAAAATACATTCAGAGGCTGTTCTCAACATATATTTCAGTTCATTCAGCTTTCTTCCTCACTTAACTTAAAACTCCGTGGTTTATTCTTGTCTAACCTCAGCAAAGTTTCCCCATCTAGAAGAACTTTGCTGCTATGCTTGCTGTTTCCATCTCCACTGCCGCTGTTTCTTTTCCCGAGTTCTTGAATATTATATGTTATATTATACTCTAATGAATATATTGTACATTAGTATTCACTGATTTTCTATTGTTTTAATTGAATCTTAATGTATTGTCTTGTATATCTTTTTACTATACCCAAAACATTTTTTTCCTTTAAATTACTCAGTATTTTCTATTTTCTTTTGAGGGTCATAAGTTAAAAAACTGTAACTGGTTATTATGTTCACCCTCTATAAATACAGATGATTGTATTATATTGTATTATATTGTATTGTATTGCATTGCATTGCATTGTATTGCATTGTATTGTATTATATTGTATTATATTGCATTGTATTGTATTATATTGTATTGTATTCATATATGTATTCAAATGCATTGCTATCGCCTATTTGCCAAAATCAAAATGCAATATATTGCACTGCTCTCTTACGATATCAGTAGTAGCAGTTCTCCGTTACGTTTTCAAAATTTAGAGAAGTAAATGTTCCCTTCTTATAGTCTCACTCCGAGATATATGTTCTTAAACATTTGGCATTTTTGAGCCTCAACTTCTGGATCAATGTAGGTCAGTTTCTGGGCAACTATACCCACCTACCCCTCACTTAGGTTAGGGTTAGAAGCAAGGTTGGGGTAAGTTTAGCTTTAGGTAGTTTAGCTTTAGGTAAGTTTAGCTTTTGGTTTAGGAAGGGGTTGGCGTTGTTATAAAAGAGGTTCTTATGAAAGAAGAGTGTAATTATCTAGAAAAACTAACCCGATTTTGCCACAACTAATATCGAGAAAATGTTTCTCAGTCTAGTTTTTATACCCCACATCCGCGCCGCGAACTTGGGTAACGCTGGTCAGTTCTCTTCAACTATCATCCAAGGTGGCGGCCATAATTGTTTATGGCCAATAACAATATAGGGTACCTGCCGGTTTGTCATTCGCATCTGGCATCATATCAAAATGCGTTATAACGGCGAACTCAAGGAATCCTTAGAATAAATATAAACTGATAAGTATTTTGTGTAATATTTTCCAATTTAAAATCTTATCATAAAAGTTATCTTTTTTGTTCATTATTATCAATTGCTGCTACTGCATGGAACTTGACATTAGCATGTGACATTTCTTAAAACACAACTTGTCAGCCGATCTATAGAATTGACAAACCAATTTATGGTCTTTCATCTCTAATTCATGGTTATTAGTTTTTGTGAATCGCTCCGTCAATGAACCACGAGACTAGATTGGGTCACGTTATAAAGAAACTCGAGGATAAATTGCTATATACGGTTACTCATCTAACTGATGGTGCAAGGGCTGTCTCGATGCGCCACTTTAACTCTATTCCGTTCGTTGTGTCGGAACCGCCTCTTGAGCTGGTGGTATTTTTGCTCCATTAACTGTAGCTTTCGCTTCAGTTCCACCGCTTCCTTCATTGCTCCACACAGTGAACCGCAATAACAAGCTTGGCTCGACACTTTGCACTCTTCGTTTTCCGTTGTATTCTTGTCCGTTTGTTTCTTGCAAGTTGTCAGATCCTGCTGGAGTTGCTGAATAACCTTTTCGAGTTCAAATATTCTGATCTGCGACTTCTTGAATTCTTCTTCGATAGAGGTTGAGCAATCGCGTTCGTGTGTTCCACTGCTCGATTCCTTGCGAAGGCTATCGATTTCACTTCGAAGAGCACTGATTTCGGCGTCTCTTTGCGATAATAGGCGTTTTGACTCGCAGAGTGCCTTCTCCAACTCGTTGACCGTTTCTCTCAGCAAGGAGCTGGCCATCGCACCATTTGAAAAGTCGAATTCCTCTTGCATTTTGTCACAACTTTCAAGACCCTCGCCCGTCTCTCGCTTCTCAGTAGGAAAAGCTGTTTCTACGAAATTAATTTCAGCACACACTGGCGCACTCTCCATCTTTTCTTGACAGAAAACGCGAATCTGCGCTGTGTAAGAAAAAGTTGGATAAATCCAGTGTTTTGATTATAACTCTAAATAATAAAACTATGACTGAAAGAATTGCCACCTAAGGCAAAAACAACGGGACGATTTCAAAACAAAACCACGCGCGTTTGATAGGTCTCTATTAATTAAACATGATTAAACATCTTCTCCAAATGGCTTGGAGACTTTCACGCCCAAAAAGGCACTGTTAAACATGATGACGACATCCATGCAAGGTAATGATAAAATAAACTATTTTAAGAGTTTATGCCCATAACAAGATTGGACAAATTGTTCTCATTATTGAATTATAACTGTCATATACACTCAATAAAATGACCTTGATTCACAACAGGTCCTTAGCAAGTACTCCAAAGAAAAACAAAATGGAGTGTCGGTACTTTGAACTTGCCGCTAATTTCGTTGGAAAGGTGTCGTTGTTTTGCTTAATTTGTTGAAATTAGACACCTATTTGTGACATATTAACTAGCGATTTACCTGTTTCTTTAAAGAGGAGTTTCTCACTTTAAATTTGATCAATTACGGCGATTTCATAACAAACGCCCTTTAAGAAGGCGAGTTTGAGGCGGCTATCGTTCGCTTTTGACCACTCTGTTTGGTTTGTATTAACCGGTCAAATTAACCGTTAAATGTGAGAAACCTCAAGTGTGACTGTTTCTTAAATCAACAATTCGTCTGCTTTCCACTAATTATAAGTATGAAACACGGTCAACAGAGCGACGTTATGCAAGGAAAAGCAAGACAAATCCCTGCTGGATTGCTACTTCGATGACAGCTTCGTTTAGAAAATTGAGCCAGAATTTTGGTAACTACTCAACAATAATAGGGTACTCTTGATACCTGATTTGTAACAAATAGTCCTTTGCCTGGGAGTCGGTCTAATTCAAGGAAAAACCGGTTTATTTTAGAAGATTGAAACGTATAAAGTGATACAAAGCGAGGATCTATATTTCTTCGCTAGCTCACTTACAGAATGAGTCGTTAGTTCAGTTTAGAATCATTACGCAAACGCGCACGTGTTTTACCTACTTTCTTACTTATTGTACTTAGTTCGCTTTCACAAAATTTACACCTATATTCAAATGCCACTGTGTCTTTGTACAAAGTAAAGACTGAAAGGTGTTGAACCGATTCATTGTTTAACATTAAAAACGGATTGCCGCGTTTTTGATGCACAGTATATGTACCTCAGCCACTTACCTAAATAAATTATTTTATGGGCCCTAAACGTCTAATAGCCGAACGTTCTTGAGAGGATGAAACTGGCCGGTTTCTGAGCGCGCTGTCTACAGTGGTCACGCAGTGCACAAACTGTTTGTGTAGTTAAGCTGTTTGCAAGGAGTAGCCGAGCTCAAATTCAGTAAATGGACCGTAAACAACACATTATTTCACCGTATAAAAATCTTGGAATCAATTTACATTTATTCACGCTACACGGATGGTTTATTGTCGGCGGTTTGTCTCATTTGGATCTTTAACCGTGAAAGGTTTTCGTGCTCATCAGAAAAAAATGCCAAATGTAGTAGAACAAGACTATAACCTTTGCAGTTGCAAGAAGCATGTGGAAAATCAGTTGACTGATGACCAAAACATCGCTCAGATCAACAATATTATGGCTAACATTCGGTGTGTTTGAAGGCTGCACAGCTTCTTGAACAAAATAGGAAAAAGACTGTGAACACTGCGCTAAACACCGATTAGAGTATAACCGCTGATTTTTACAACCGTGTGACATACAACATAGAGAGTTATATAAACATATACAAATACAACTGGAGCGCCTATAGTAATAAATATTTAGAATCGGAAATGTAGCAAAATTCGAGGAACAGCCTTTTTGGTAAAGGTATCGTTAATTTCTATAAGAGCCGAAAAATTTATGTTTCATCATTTAGGTCGGAAAGCGGATCATATACCATTTTAAACAATTCTGGTGTTGTAATAGGAAGTTAGTTAATTAAGTTTGTTACTACAAGCAGGTGTCGGTGCGTTCAACTGCAGATCGAGCACGCATGAACCATTTGAGTGAACACTTTCAAAACAAAATACAAGCATCATTCGTAGGCAGCTGCAATGAAAATTACTGTTATCAGCCAGAAACTGGCTAAATTAAGAACAATGGGAAAGTAGAAGATTAATGTTAACTGTTAGGAAGGGATGATACACAAGCGCTGAGGGGAAAAAAGAAATTGATCAAGTATGACAAGTGATGAAAAAGGAGGGTAAACGATTTGTACTAAAATGTTAATAAAAGAGATTGATCAGGTATGACAAGTGATGGTAAGGGAGCAGTAACGAATTGCACTAAAACCATGAGGTAAATAAGATAATGAGGAGGAAAGACAAGTGATGGGAAAGGAGCGTTAACGATTGACATTAAAAGGTAAACAAGAGTTTGACAAGGAATGACAAGTGATTTATTCACGCTACACGGATGTTTTATTGTGGGCGGTTTATCTCATTTGGATCTTTAACCGTGAAAGGTTTTCGTGCTCATCAGAAAAAAATGCCTGTAACCTTTGCAGTTGAAAGGAGCATGTTGAAAATCAGTTGATGACCAAAATCGCTCAGATCAACAATGTTATGGCTAAAATTCGGTGTGTTTGGAGGCTGCACAGCTTCTTGAACAAAATAGTAAAAGGAAGATGAACACTGCGCTAAACACCGATTGGAGTATAACCGCTGACCTTTACAACCGTGTGACATACAATATAGAGAGTTATACAAACATATACAAATACAACGGGAGCGCCTATAATGTATAAACATTTAGAATCGGAAATGTAGCAAAGTTCAAGGAACAGCCTTTTTGGTAAAGCATCGTTAATTTCTATAAGAGCCGAAAAATTTATAATGTTTCATCAGTTAGGTCGGAAAGCGGATCATATACCATTTTAAACAATTCTGGTGTTGTAATAGGAAGTTAGTTAATTAAGTTTGTTACTACAAGCAGGTGTCGGTGCGTTCAACTGCAGATCGAGCACGCATGAACCATTTGAGTGAACACTTTCAAAACAAAATACAAGCATCATTCGTAGGCAACTGTAATAAAAATTACTTTTATCTTCCAGAAACTGGCTAAATTAAAAATAATGGAAAAGTAGAAGATAAATGTTAGAAGAATATTAATGTTAGAAGTATGTTAATGTTAGAAGATTAATGTTATGTTATGAAATATAAGCGCTGAAGGGCAAAAAGGAAATTCATCAAGAATAACAAGTAATGAAAAAGGAGGGTTAACGATTGGTATTAAAATGTTAATATGAGAGATTGATCAGGAATGACAAGTGTGGTAAGGGAGCAGTAACGAATGGCACTAAAAGGTAAATAAGACACTGAGGAGGAATTACAAGTGTTGCGAAAAGAGCGTTAACAATTTGGCGCTAAAGGACAAGTCATCATTTATGGCCGGGGTTGGAGCTGAAGAGAAAACATTTTTCCTTCTCAAAAATCGTTGACCCAACCTGAGTTTTCGGCTTTTCACAGTACAAATCACTGTTAAAAACCCAACTACATACCAAATTGGCAAAAATATTAGCCACTCAACCAATTTCTCTTCAGCCCCTACCTTGGCCATAATTAATGAACGGTCCCTCAAAGGTAAATAAGATACCGACAAGGAATGGCAAGTGATGGGAGCGTTAACGATTGGCATATAAAAGTAAATAACATACTGACAAAAATGACAAGTGATGGGAAAGGAGCATTAATAATTGGCACTAAAAAGTAATAGCATGCTGACAAAAATGACAAGTGATGGGAAAGGAGCATTAATATTTAGCACTATACTGACGAGGCATGACAAGTGATGGGAAAGGAGCGTTAACGATTGGCATTAGAAGGTAAACAAGAGATTGACAAGGAATGACCAGTGATGGGAAAGGAGCGTTAACGATTGGCATTAGAAGGTAAACAAGAGATTGACAAGGAATGACAAGTGATGGGAAAGGAGCGTTAACGATTGGCATTAAAAAGTAAACAAGATATTGACAAGGAATGACCAGTGATGGGAAAGGAGCGTTAACGATTGGCATTAAAACGTAAACAAGAGATTGACAAGGAATGAAAAGTAATGGAAAAGGAGCGTTAACGATTGGCACAAAAAGTTAGATTAAACAGATTGAAAAGGAATGATAAGATTACTAAAAAAAAGCGCTCGCTATACCTTTCACCCCTGGAAGATCTGATAAAAACACACGGGTTTGATTGCATGATATATGCTGACGACACACAACTCTTTGTTATCAATCAGACAGATCTGCTATGTTATCTAAACTGGAGCTCTGTGTCGGAGACATACTCATCTGGTGCACTGCCAATAAACTTGCGTGCAACCCAACTAAGACTGAGATTTTCCATTTCTCGTCTCAGTTTAAGCAGTGCGAGCAGATGCCTGGTGTTTCTATTGGTGGCATCCTCATACCACCAGTTACTGTCGCCCGTGACCTTGGAATCATCTTAGACAGCCATCTCAAGTTGAATGCTCACGTTAACAACATCTGCAAATCAGCATCCTACGCTATACGCAGCATTGGTCGAATACGCAAGTACTTGAATCAAGATGACTGTGAAAGGCTAGTCCATGCCTTCATTACGTCACGTCTGGATTCTTGCAACAGCATCCTATTTGGTTTACCAAATTACTCCATCTCTAAATTACAGCATATTCAGAACACCGCCGCTCGAATTGTCACTAGAACCAAGAAATCAGATCATATAACCCCTGTGCTTACTGACCTCCACTGGCTTCCACTAAGATATAGAATTAACTTCAAGATTTTATTGACTACCTTTAAGGCCCTAAATGACCTGGCGCCAGATTATATCTGTGAGCTTATTCAACCCTATAGGCCAGCGCGTGCTCTGAGATCGTCTGGACAAAAGTTACTACAAATTCCTCGATCTTACACTTCAACTTATGGAGACAGAGCGTACTCAGTTTGTGCTCCTAGACTCTGGAACTCCCTACCTCTTCAAATAAGAAACAGTGACACTATTGCCGTTTTTAAGTCTAGACTCAAGACCTTCTTTTTCAGGCAATCTTTCAACCCTTAAATTACAAGAGTGGCAGCTCTATATATTTATATATTATACATCTTTCTATTTTACATATCATAAGGCAACATACAGTTTTACATCTAGTTTTATTAGATAGTTTAACAAGTAATAGTAATTAAGTAATTATTAGCCATTAGCTTTATTTGTTTATTATTATTCTTTCCCAACATATGTAAGCATGTAAATGATTATTCAAATTTTAGTTTTTTTTCACTTTTTATCTTTTAAAAATTGTAAGAGCATTGAGCTTTGATAATGCTCCAAGAACGTTATAATTATTATTATTCTACAGCTTAAAATTAAAATTAAATTCTTGTCGAATTCATTCAAGCATTGCACCTCGCTACACTAGTGTAATTCATGTGAATTTAGTATCGCCGTGAATTTCTATCCCCGCGAAGTTACAGGGGTTACTCTTAAATCAGTATTGGATTGGTAGGGTGTTCATCGCACTTTGTGAAAACCTCACCCGTTTTTAGAGCAAATTATGCGAATTTCCTTACCCAGTCTCAGACCTGACGCTGACATTCTTATCCATTTTCTGGCCAGCCCTTTAAAACTGAATGCATACCAAACGGCACATCCCCACAGTTTCGTCCAATGCATATAATCCACAGTCACCATGTTTGTTTTTGTCTTAGCAAAACAGCCAGAAACAAAAAAAAAACCCTGCTATCAGTTCAATTTAATAGTTGGTCTTCGTGGGCCAAAACTACGTTTCCAGCCATTTTAAATAATGGTCTACACTTTTACTTATATGTTTATTCGCTATAAAATCACCTTCCTCTTCAAAGAGAATGTGCTCAACAACAAGAACAACTTTATTTTCACTTTTTTTTGGTCAGTCAAAATTGTAAAAACGACCGTCGTACAATAGCTTTATCAGGCCGAATTCTATTCATCTTTATCCTTTTTTCCGTTTTATTCTAGACAACCTGAAAGGTCGCGATAATTAGTTAGAAAATCATTAACAATCGTATAAAAAATGACAGATGCTTCTTAACGTAGAAACCATACGTCACCACAGCGACAAATTTCATAGAATTTCGAAAGAGAACATAAAACATACTTCACAATTTCAAATTCTTTGGTTAAAGTTCGGTTAGCGTAACAAATGGTATAAATATATTAAACCACTGATGCTCTCTCTTATATCTTCTCCAAGTCGGTGGGGTGACGTTGGACCAAAGTAACCTTCGAAAGTCAAAAGTGAAAACTGAACATTAAGGTATTCTTAACTTTTCTATATTTAGAATGCGTCCGAATACATTATAACATATTTTTAATCCTCTCTTATTGTAATAGTGAACTTTTATAGAGAACTATGTGTATTCAAACATTTTGTACTAGAAATTTAGGTTTTATAAATAGTAATTCACAGATATCACTGTAACTAGTAATT
>JAOEHT020271267.1:0-10479 GCA_025448195.2 Parazoanthus atlanticus
CTTCTCTCTCTCTGTCTCTCTCTGTCTCTCTCTGTCTCTCTGTCTCTGTCTCTCTCTGTCTCTCTCTCTCTCTATGTATGTATGTATGTATGTATGTAATGAAGAACTTTGATTCCTTCAATTGAAGATGCAAAAGACCGACAAATATAGATCATTTAGGGAAGAAGAAAGAAAACCCATCAACAGCCAATATTGTTGACTTACTCGTTTTGTGCAACGTTTTGATAAAATTTTACATTTCGTTCCATCATAAAATAGGATCAAAATAGCTTTTAAAAACAAAATTGTGTATAATTTTATAATAATTGTATTGGTATCAACAATACAATGGTTATGTATTTTTTGATTTGTGCTCATCTCATCTCATATGTTTTAATCCTCACAAGACTATACAGGATGTTAAAAGGTCAAGGTCAAGGCGGGGTTCAGATAAATTTAAAAATTAAAAAAAGACAATATTAGAATCAGATTTGGGGTAATGCGAGTTTCTGAAATGATTCGGGACTTGTTACTGTTACAGTCTCATGTGTGAGAGTGTTCCATAATGGGATTGTTCTTGGATTTTGTATTTAAAGTAGGAGAGGGGGTGTAGCTATTTTTGGAAGGTTGCGGTTCGGTTGCCCGCGAAAAGGGAAAGCAGTGTGACGTCACGCGTGACGCATGCTCCGAACGAAGCTAATAGAGGAGGTAACCAGTTATCGCGTTCCTCACATGAAATGAATCGTGACGTATTTCTGCTGTAGTAGTAGCTTGCAAATGGCGGCAGTTAACTGATATCTTCATTCAATGATTGTGGAGATTCCGTTATGGCAGAAATAACATACAAACCATTTTCTAAAACGCGTGATGTTTGCTGACAAGGCTTACCAAGATGAATGTCCACTCGCGTCGTTCGGTCAGTATGGGAGAGTTGCATGGAGGGCACGGACGTCCGCTTCGCGAAGAAACTTGTACAGAAACTTCAACACTTGAGAGGTCCAAGAGCTCCAGACATTTGACAAAGAACAGAAGTTTTAAAATGGGGTCCAAATATCAGGACAGAGGGAGAAAACTTAGTCGAAAGCCATCGATTAGATCTCTTACAAACTTGATGCACAAGTTGGTGGTTCGCTTGTCGTCGTTTCCGAACAATTCAGTCTACAGTACAAGCGCGAACTCTGTCGCAATCGACGGCAACGCTTCGTACAAGATAAGAGATGGAGATGAAGAGAAATCAGGAAGTGGCAGTTTATCCGAGATTCGCCGAAGTAGATCGGTCGATAGTTTAGTTCGATTGGGTTTGAAAAACCACGGTAATACTTGTTTTATGAACGCCATTGTGCAATGTTTGAGTCACACAGATTTGCTTGCAGAATACTTCGTCATGGATCAGTACAAGATTGATTTGAAACAACGAAAAGGTCAAACTAGAAAGTTCGGAACCAAAGGTGAAGTAACAGAAAAATTGGCTGTGCTGCTGAAAAGTTTGTGGTCAAACCAGTACTCTGCACAAATTAGCAGCGAGTTTAAAGCTGTGGTGGGAAAACACGGTGTGCAATACCGAGGGTGTTCGCAGCACGACGCTCAAGAATTCTTGTTGTGGCTACTCGATAAAGTTCACGAAGATTTGAATCGAGCAACTAAACGGAAATACAAAGCCATCAAGGTAGGAATCTACAATGATCGATACTTCTATTTTATTTAAGTTTATATCACTGTTAATTGTTTTAAGTTACGGTGATTAATTTTATGTGTTTTTTGACTCGATTTGCGTGATAAGACAATACGGAACAACGGCTTAAAGTACTTGTAAATACTTTCTATATTGGTCTCTAGCTTGTGACTCCGACGTGAATACATGAATGGGTTTGATTTTTCAATACTTGATTAAATTTGATTTGATTTATGAAGGTATGTTCAAAGTATACATTGAGGTCCAACAGTTAGATACGAAATTCATTGTTGTTGTTTTTCTCGTGGGGATTTGGGCAGAAAAATAGAATTAGAAGGGGAGGGTGTACCAGATTCAGTGATCACCCAGTTTTCTTAATTTAAAAAGAAAACTTAATAAAAAGTGCTGTTGGAAAAAAAGATTACTTTTAGTTTTACCTGAACCCAAATAAACTCTTTTTATTTTTAATGGTTGTGTTTTTGCCAAATTAAGTGCAAGAATTTCGTTGTCGAGAGAGTGATTGCTGCTAACTTTTAATCCTTTGATGTTAGTGTTTGTTTCTTGTGTTTACGTAGCACTTCAGAGAGATACAACGCGGAATAACGCCAATATCAACTGCGAATAAGACTTCTGTTTATCAGTAGACAATGGAGTCTTCTAAAAAGAAAAGCAAAATCTGATATCAAAGTTTCACGGTGAAAGGCAGTATGCTTTTGTAAAGAATGATTTTTCAAAAGTTCAGAGAAGAACAGCAAGATATATGAAATGTTATTTTATCTGCACAATTTTAGAATACAATGCTGTCTTCTTTGAATAGACAGTTTCACTTGCATTTTGCTATCAGCTAGCTTCCTGATGTTTGCCAATCCCTAGATCTTACCTTGTGGAGATATGTACTTGTTATGTCTTATCAAACAAGAAACAAGAGATTTATTGTCCAACTTTTCTCTAAATACAAGAAATTATACAAGAACAAGAAGCATGCTCGGGCAAAGCCTCAAACCACTTGGCTCAAATAAAACGTGTAAAACTGGTTTGCTAAAAAATACATGGTATATGGTGTTGTGTGATAGTGTGATTTTGCATAATTGACCTCAAATCAGATCCAGTCACGTAATTTCATGATTTACATTTGCGACTGAAACTTTGTAAACAGTCACTGACACGTTGTTTCAACTAACCCTTTCTCAGTCAAAATGCTTCTTTGAGCTTGCCAGCTGGAGTTCGAACTTACATATTGTTGCCAGCCTCTGCATTATAAGTCCAGCAATCAAACCACTTGATGAGACTCCAAGACACGTTTTGTTCACAGAATAATCAAACATTTGTGTCACTAGCAACAAAGTTTTCTGATCTCATTGCCATATTTGCATGGAAATAGTTGCACATATAGTAAGCTAAGGCCAGATTTTTTATGTTTCTTGGTTTACAACACTGCGGTGAATTTTGCAGAAATAGAATAAAATAAAATTGAAATCTCGTTTTGACTGTTTTAAAAAATGAAAGAAGAGTTGACCAAAATTGACTCAAAACTGATTTTTGTTGACAAAGAAAACTCAATGGGCATTAAATATAACATTTTTTCTTTGTGAAAACTTACATTAAACCTGCATAATTATGTGTAAACAAGAATGCTTTCTTTGGTTTCACGAATCGAATTAGAAATTTGCTGCCTGCGCCTGGAACATTTTGCAGGAGCCTGGAACTAGATTATGCACATGATACAAACAATGATCCAAGATGGAGGAGTTTTGCTGTTGCAGAAAAACAAGTAACAATGTTGTTTATCCTGCTTGTTTTCCCTTTGCAGAACTGCTCTCGGTTTGTTCCAATTTCATCAAAAAATGAATTGTTTTTATGGATACTTAATATGCTTTTCGGAAAAATTGGAAAACCATTTAAAATGATTTTGCACTATTTTCACAAATGCATCCTGATGATAATTTTTTTCAGTTGAACTGCAATGCACAGGCTGGTATATTAGGGCTTTCAAAATGTTTTGAAGTAGGTTGCTGCCTCCAAAAAGTAGCCATCAGTGTGTAAAATTAGGTCTGTAAGGACATATACCAAATTTTGGATTACAATTTTAACCCTCAGCTAGCGCTAATCCAGTTTTCGAATAACTGGGCCCAGAAAGAATGCAGAAGAGAAAGCTGTGAGCAAGGGGTGAACAATGCAAACATATTTTACCAAGTTGGTAAACTGTTTTAATTTGTTTTTGCTTTCAGGAGAGCTATGGCCGGGCAGATGAATTGGTGGCACATGATGCACTGGCGAATCATTTGCGATGTAACAACAGTTTTGTTCTTGACCTCTTTCAAGCACAGTATAGGTCATCGTTAACATGCCCAAGATGCCGACAGCACTCAACTACATTTGATCCTTTCATGTGTCTCTCTTTGCCAATCCCACAGAGAGAAACCCGACCAATAGCTGTCACTGTCGTGTTTGTGAATTCATCTAGACTACCATTACGGATTGGAATCACCATGAAGATCAGTGGAACAATTTGTGATTTGCGGGATGCAATTGCAGACATGACACTGATCCCACAAACTTCTCTCGTCATTACAGAACTCTACTTTGATGGTTTTCATAGAACTTTCAGTGACAAGCAACTGTTAAGTGTTATCCATGATGGAGACAACATTTATGCTTTTGAAGTGCCACACACTTTGTTTCCTGCTGACAACAGTGGTGCAAACTCTCCACCAGTTGTGTTATCAGCTGACAATGGCCCAATTCAAGACACAGTGGTGATTCTTTTGGCAAACTGCCAGGGATTTGGGAAGAACAGCAAGAGGTGCGCAAATCATGAAATAGCCTTTTAACTGTTGTTTATGTTGTGTTATCATTCCACAGTTAGAGTCCTTATCAAGTCTTTAGAACTGTAGTCTAGTTGCTTGGGTGTTTGTTGTCTGAATACCAGTGCAGGGCTCCCATTAGCAAGTAATTGTGGCGGGTTTTTGGGACTCCTTGTTGAAGGCTTTGAAGGGTCCCCAGGTAGTTTTGAGGGGTCCCTCTTAGTAATACAGTCAATCACTGACACGCTTCTCTGACGAGTTTCTCCTGGTCAAAATCAGGACACTTGCATGCATTTGCATTAAATTTGCAAATTTAAAGTTTCCAAATATGATTTTGTAGATGACAAATTTATAATACTTGAAAACCTGCCTTTGCAAAACATGTGCATTTACTGAGTCGTGATATGTTAACGCACGTGACAAGTAATAAGTTTGTTAACACACTTTCTGCATTTCCGAGTGCACTGATAGCGGGATTTATAGATCTCAAATTGACGGCGCATCGGCATTTTTTAATTAGCAATTTTTAATTAAACTAAACAAAACTACAATGATTTTCGCATTCGAATCAATTTCCTATGATGTGTTTGCGTAGAGATATACCTTTTGAAAACTGTTTTGGCAGCGCCAACTGAGACATGAATTCAACAACAGGTTGGTTGCTTGGTCTGACCACAAGTTTTGTTTGTTCATGAATATCTTGAAGGTAATTAAACTTTGAGATTTGGCCGAGTTTTAAAGAATGCAGAACGATTGAGTGGTAATTTAGTTGAAAACATTTCTAATTTACACAAGACAAAATAACAGGGATTGTGAAATACGTGTTCAAGCAGCTTGCTCGTGCGTTTTATTCAAATTTCAATTCATTCCGTACGTGTCTGCGTCTGTTGTTGAGGCAGAAGGTTCCGACTCCCCTTCATTCACGTTATCATGCTTTCTTTTTCTCTGAATTTGGTTGTCCGTGAAGCCAGGTTAGAAGCTGTGTCTGTCGCGACATTTTGTTGAAGCAAAAGAAAGTGGTTTGCAGCACGTGATTGCAAGAAGCGAAGACTCCAGTTCGCCCGACCATATTTGGTCACGATCTTTATTTCACGTGTTGACGCTGTACAACTCAAAGTATTTTTAAAAAGACCAACTGGTAGAATTTAAGATTCTTTATAAAAATTGATTGTACTGAAAATGTTTGTAATCCAAAAATATATGCTTTTAATGGATCTAGTTATAAGGTGAAAATCATGCGAGATAAAATTAAAATCTTGTGTCTTTATAATTCTTCTTCAGCGAATTATTTGGTGCGTCCCACAGGACCCCCAATGAGTTCTTTTGGTGTGTCCTTTCCGGTTTTGGTGTGTCATTTACGCACATCTGTACATTAATGGGAGCCCTGTAAATATATATAATGAATTTTTCGTAAATTTATTGTAACCAAAGTTAAGAGCCGTTGCAAGATCGATTTGTTAATGGTTATCATCCAGTAGATATTAATTTGGAGTAGAGGTGTCTGATGGTTAGGAGTGGGCATTAAGAAAAATATATCTGAATACACAAACGAAATGTGTGAAAAATATTGTTTTTTAAGACAGAATTTCAACAAAATATATCGGCAGTCATAATACATGTAAGTAATACTATAATGTAAAGTTTATGAAATATCAAATTAGAATTCATTGGAATGTTACCCTGCTGTTCCACAATTGCCCCTTCAGATGGTTCACTGTATAACAGACTATAAGAAAGAACAAAGTGAAATCAATGTTACATGTAAGGGAGAGGGTAAGCCTTTAAAAAAATGTCAATTGGATGTTACACTGTAGGTGTTAACAAATCAATTTTCTGATGGCCCATTAATGACACACTCACATGAAATTGGTTTAATGAACTTGCAGGACCTGAAGACTCTTGGGTCTATTCCGCTGCCAGGAAATGAAGTCATCAAACATCCCTATGACCCTTCAGACCCAAACAAGTTCAAGTTTGAGATTGTTCGTAAGTTCAAGTACAGCATAGGCTAGGTTTTGTCGGAATTATCACAACCTTTTGTTTTTTAACAGTTTCATGTGAGATGGAGCAGAGTTCATTTGTAATGCTGGCCTTTCTTTTATATTTTTTACTTTTTATCATTGAAGCCAGCCTATTTTGGTTTGTAGGGTTTACGCTGTTTTTAAAAGCTGGAACATTACGTCATTGCGTCTTCAGCACGGTTTAAATTGGTCCTTTCAAAACTGTCTCAAGGCCGGTCGATCATTATTCATATTTTGTTGTTGCTATGCAACAACAATATGTGTTGCTGCATAAACTCTTTCTCAGAGCCGCATGCTTCATTTCGATGACTGTATGTACAGTAAATTTAAAGTGATTTAAACAAGTAGAAGATTAGAATTGTAATAAAATACATTTACTGTCAATGGTGATATCAATCTTACATCTTTCTATCGAACTTGTGTGATTCTTTGTAGTCTCACAACATTTATTAGTAACATGTTTCTCTCCAGTATCTTCAATTGAAGATATGTACGGATTCCACGGAATCGTCAAAAGCAACATTTGTGAACATTGTGGCAAGATATGCAAACAAATTTTTAAAAAGTTAGAACTGTGAAGTGACGCATAGTTCAACAGACAACAGTTCGAGTTTGATGCTTGAGAAAACTTGTTGTCTGACACCATGCCACTAGCCAGTCAAAGACGTCAGTCAACAATGAAATTGAGTGTCCATGTTTCAATGAACAGCAGAGATCTCTGTGAACGCAAGACCAGATGAGTTTAAACCATGCTGAAGATGTGAGGCTTCGGTTCTTTTTATATCTGTTCTAAAGTTGAAGAAAAATTTCTGTATACATTTTACAGCAGGAAGAGGAAAAGAAATGCGTCAGGTGTGTTCTGGTCATGACACCTTTCTTTTGATTGCCTCGTCGGCTGTGGATATGGAGCAATGGATTGGCGTCATAAACCGCATAATTTATGCAGTAAGTTTTAATGTATTTACTACATACTGTAACATAACTGTTTAGTTTGTAGTCTGTTGATTCATTTCATCTTTCATTTTCCCTACATGGAACATTGCCAAAATGATCACCTAATCAATGTTGTGTCTAACTTACAGTTCAAAGTAAAAAATAAAATATAATTGTTTTAAATATTGTTATCAGAAGTATTCAAATTTCTCAAATTTTTGAATACTGTTTATTTTCAATTTTTTAGATACATATAATATTTAAATACTGTTACTTAGTATAAATCTTTCTATTTTTGTCACACTCACATACTGTACATTGTAAAATCCCACGTTAAAAACCCTCCCCCCGGTTATAAGCTCCATACATGTATAAATGCCCATCTACAGTACATACCTGCTAACAAAAATAACAGGCGCGTATGCAGGGGGGTGCACTGGGTGCACGTGCACCCCCCCCACCTGAAAAATAGTTCCGCTCAGAAACGTCCAAAAGAGGAAAGAAAGTTCCGCCCAGATAGGTCGGCAAAAAAGAATGCTGACATAAGGTCCGCTCAAGCTTAAAGTGCACCTCCCTGCCAAAAAAGCTGCGTACGCACCTGAATAATATCCTGTTACAAGCCCCCTCCCTTCCCAAACATCATAGGCCCATCTAATGCATTCCGGTTATAAGTGCCCTTTCCATTTAATGTTCCTTTTTTCTTTATAAATACCACAATTTCACATCCAAAGTTGGGACACTATAGTGCAAGTTGTGCTTAGAACATTGATTTTAATCATTCTATATATGTCATGGTATATTGTTTTCAATTTTTTCTCAGATACCAGGTAGTCTCTGCTCTTTCTGAAAGTTTTTTTTCATACCACTTATAAGCCCCACCCCTCCCCATTCATAAGCGAACCCAAAACCCCTTACGAACTTATACATGTACATGTACTGTACAGTATAAGCCCTAGGCTTTAATACGGGATTTTTCAGTATGGGCTGAACCCACATCTGGGATACATGTACCTCTAGACAACTCCAGACACTTCTGAACATCTCTGGACGTCCCAGGACACCCATGTGCAAAATGTACTGTAGATACTTCAATAACCTCTTAACATGCCTAAACACTATCTCTGGACAGTTCTGGACACTTTTAGACTCTTCTGCTCTTGATACCCACAGATGTACATGTTCTCTTGACCAGCACCTCTGGACATGTTTTGGTGTTCAAAGTGATCTAGGTTTTACTGATCAGATCTGGGTTTTATTAAAGTGATCCAGGTTTTATTAATTAATACATTCTGATCCAGGTTTTACACCTGCTGGTGTGTGATGTTATATGATTTTAACTTCTTTTAAATAATAAAAATCAGTATAATTGTTTTAATTAATATTTAACAGATTTTTACTGCAACCCCAAATTGCATGACATTCTAAGTTTTTCTTGAAAAATAGTGAGATATCTGGAGTTTAGGTACCAGACGCACCTTTATATATACCTTCATTTTTTCGCTTATAACGCGCTAGGTTTTTAATTAAGTCCCACAAAGGTATATATTTTCTGAAAGCTTAGTAAATTTCCTATTCAAGAAAGCCGCTTACATTTGAATTTGACTTAATCTAAATCTACTGGAGCCTCTTATTTCGAAAAAAACAAGTTTTCATTGTGAAGTTCCATCTCAAAAACCAATTAACGCCTCGGCACAGTTTTTACGTTATCAAAAAGAACGAATATTGGTTTACAATAACGTGCCAGCGATTTGCATTTAAGCGCGTTGTCACTTTTTTTTTTTATCAAATTACAAAGTTGAAATTGCCATTTTGCTTCGATAACTGGCAGTTTTTGCCAAATTTCTCAAGAACCAAGTTAATAAAAGAATTCGCTGGCGCGTTAAAAATGTAATTCACACCTTTTGCAAGCTCTGTGCAAAATGTTGGGTCAAAAGGTTGAATAGTTTTTGAGATGAGATATACAGAAGTTGGCCAAAATGCGCTAAATTTACTTTCGAGAAGAAGACAAGAAAATATTTTAGCGGCGGAATTGTTTGTTTGCTTAGTGATAAGTGCTTTCACAGTTATTCAAATATTGTTCCAATCAGAGTGCATTTGTTGTTTAGTTCTAACTCCCGCCAAAACGGCCGGAACAATAATTTTTTGTTGATCTTTGGCTTTACCGGACTCCGATATTTCTTTACACGCTCAAAATGAAACGCTCTAGAAAGGGCTAAACTTAAGGAAAATCGAACTAAAAAGAGAAGGGTCACCAAATGTAATATCAACTCGACTACGGCGGGTATTTCCGAAAACAGTCAAGAACAGACCGTGGCGTCCACCACCAAACTATTGTTAGAAGCCATGAGGCAAATTTATGCGAGTGAGTAGAAGTTGCAACAAAAAATTTCAATTTCATGAAATTCGTAAACCCTGCACTTCCATATTTGCTTTCTATGCATGCTTTTACAACTTATGCACATCCCTTGATTTATAATTGTTTGTTTGACGGTTAATTGGAGATAATTATATTTCTTTACAGCAGAATTATATTTCTGTAAATATCTTCTGTGCGTTCCCGTCAAGGCGAGCGAATGTCACAGAGAATCCGGTGGGTCCAGTATTGCACTGAACCGGGCCTATTTACTTCTGGTAAGATCTTTCAATTCTACCTCATCATAGTCTACGTCACTACGGAGTCACGTGAGATTGCACGAGCAAGCTACGTCAGAATTCAACGGCGAATGGTCACAGGAGAACATAGGGGTGGGAATATAAAACCGCAGTATAAAACAAGTGGGTGGGCACGGAACTCCTACGTTCCTGACTATGAATCGGTAGAATCACAATCAAACTTCAACTTAAGGTAAGTCTCGTTTAACTTTATAATTCTACCTCATCATAGTCTACGTCACTGCGGAGTCACGTGAGACTTCAAAGCCCTGTGGCCATGAGCACCCACAAACAACCATATGTATACCCCATCACTTTTCTGTAGAAAATTTATTTTGCAGTTAAGAGCCGGTTTCTGTAATTATCAAGAATCGCGCGTCAGTCGTCATTTTTGTGATTTCTTCATATTTTGCCCAAA
>JAOEHT020271341.1:0-10478 GCA_025448195.2 Parazoanthus atlanticus
ATCATTATCGTTATCAATATCATTAACATTATTATTATCATTATTATTGTTATTACTGTCTTTTTGTTATTATTATTGTATTATTACTATTTTACTATTCTTCTTCCTATTATTATATAGGAATATAAATTTAAAACGTTCGTTAAATAAAAGCTGTATTAGCATCATAGGGCGCAAAGGCGTCATCTGTAATTTACCTTTTATGTACCCTCATCTAAGAATATATATAAGTTAGTTTTAGAGGTTCTTGTTATTATTTATTATGTGACAAACTGAAACAGAGCGCCTAAAGGAAACGCAATTAACTATTAACTGCGGCAAATTATTTTCCAGATTTTCGTGACTGACTGGAAAATTGCTAAAATTAGTTACCGTAGTCATTTCTGTTTTCTCAATTACTTGATCCTTTCTTCCGCCTCATCAAAACACCAATGAATATTCCCAATTATCGATTATTCATCCACAACAGTTCAATACTCTAGTTCGGTAATTTCGTTCTCCATTCAGTTTTGTTCAACTTTTCATCCACAACAGTGCATAATAGTTTACTAATTTCGTTCACTACTCAGTTATGTAGCGGGATCATTCATCCACAAAAGTGCCAATAGTCTAGTTTAGTAATTTCGTTCTCTATTTAGTGTTGTTCAACTTTTTGTCCGCAACAGTGTAACAGTTTAGTTCAGTAATTCCGTTCTCTATTCAGTTTTGCTCAACTTTGTTCTCTATTCAGTGTTGTTCAACTTTTCATCCACAACAGTGTGGCAGTTTAGTTCAGTAATTTCGTTCTTTATTCAGTGTTGTTCAACCTTTCATCCACAACAGTGTAATAGTTTCTTTTCACCCACAACAGTGTGATAGTTTAGTTTAGTAATTTCGTTCTCTGTTCAATGTTGTTCAACTTTTTATTTATAATAATAGCATTATTGAAAAACGTTCTTGAACCCGAGGGTGAAATACAACGATTAACAAAGAAATGATTTAAAATTTATAAAACTTTACAATAACAGTATGCTACCGGGGCACTGGGCCGGTTTACAATATTTAAATACAATGTGTAATAGTTTAGTTCAGTAATTCCGTTCTCTATTCAGTGTTTTTAAACTTTTCATCCACAACATGCAACAATGTAACAGTTTAGTTCAGTAATTCCGTTATCTATTCAGTGTTGTTCAACTTTTCATCCACAACAGTGTAACAGTTTGGTTTAGTAAAATTGTTCTCTATTCAGTGTTTTTAAACTTTTCATCCACAACATGCAACAGTGTAACAGTTTAGATCCACAACAGTGTAACAGTTTGGTTTAGTAACATTGTTCTCTATTCAGTGTTTTTAAACTTTTCATCCACAACATGCAACAGTGTAATAGTTTAGTTGAGTAATTTCGTCCTCTATTCAGTGTTGATCAACTTTTCATCCACAACAGTGTGACAGTTTGGTTTAGTAAAATCGTTCTCTATTCAGTGTTTTTAAAATTTTCATTCACAACAGTGTGATAGTTTAGTTCAGTAATTTCGTTCTCTATTCAGTGTTGTTCAACTTTTCATTCACAACAGTGTAACAGTTTAGTTCAGTAATTCCGTTCTCTATTCAGTGTTTTTCAACTTTTCGTCTACAACAGTGTGACAGTTTGGTTTAGTAAAATTGTTCTCTATTCAGTGTTTTTAAACTTTTCATTAACAACAGTGTGACAGTTTAGTTCAGTAATTTCGTTCTATATTCAGTGTTGTTCAACTTTTCGTCCACAACAGTGTAACAATTTTGTTTTCTATTCACTGTTTTTAAACTTTTCATCCACTACAGTGTAACAGTTTGGTTTAGTAATTTTGTTCTCTATTCAGTGTTTTTAAACTTTTCATCCACAACAGTGCCAATAGTTTAGTTCAGTAATTTCGTTCTCTATTCAGTGTTCCTCAACTTTTCATCCACAACATGTAACAGTGTAATAGTCTAGTTTAGTAATTCCGTTCTCCATTCAGTGTTGTTCAACTTTTCATTCACAACAGTGTGGTAGTTTAGTTCAGTAATTTCGTTCTCTATTCAGTGTTGCTTAGTAACTTTTCATTCACAACAGTGCAAGTCGGCGGACGCAATCCGGGCTCTTGTCAACTTCATCAACGAACCCAGCAAAAAGACGATGATTATAGGACCCGGATGTTCCGAGTCGGCCGAGCCTTTTGCCATGGGAGGAGGCTTCTTCAACTTGGTTCAGGTGCGCATGCGCGTTATTGTCAAATATTCTATGTTTTCAAATCTGTTACCAAACTGAATAATTCATGACGTCTTCAGCACGGTTTAAACTGTTTCTTTCAAAACCAGATCGGATCGGGTCGATAATTCTTTATATTTTGTTGATCCGAGACGTCGATATACAATGATATCAAGGGTCTGCGTTTCAGTGAACAGCGGCATCTCCGTGAGTGCAAGACCGGTTTAAACGGTGCAGAAGACGTAACGGATCAGTTGTGTGAAAGACTGTTTGATCGTAGAATAAGTCACTGACCAACCAAATTAGCGAATGATCAACAAATCAATTAAAGAAATGATGTAGTGATTGATTGATTGATTGATCGATCAATCGATTGATTGATTGATTGATTGATACGTGTAAAAAGTCAAAATTGAGGGTATACACAAGACCTAACAATTATGGGGCTTTTCTGCTCTTTGAGCGAATATGTTTGAGTATTATCTTCCTTTAAGAAACGAATCAGAGGCAATTGTGGGAAACTACTGCCGGGGGGGTGCTGTGCTCTGTGTAGCAATTAAAATTGTTTTGTGTGACAAAACATTTTTTAATCTTTGTTCTTTTTTTGTTTTATATCATAATGCACCACTTTATCAGGAAACAAACTTTTGATTATTACCAAATATTCACGCATTACAAATTGGTCTACATTTATGATCTCTTACCATAACAGGTTGCTACCTAAAGCTTTTAAAAATATATTCAAGATGAATAGCTGTGTGCACCGCTAGTCTACTAAGAATACTACATTACTGTACATTACTGTAGAACTAATCTAAAAAAATTCTCAATCGTTTATCAGGGTCCTAAGCTGTGGAATTCTCTACAAAAGGATCTACAGCTGATTCAATCACCCAATGTTTTCAAAGTCACATTCAAAAATTACTTACTTTCTCAGGCAATTTCTCCTTAGAACATTATATATTTGTCTCACATCCCTGCCATTTTTAAATAACCACAAGAAAACTGTATAACTACTCCCTTTCATTGGTTCTCTACCAGAAGAATTCAGTTATGAATCTACGTCAATTTAATTGACAAATACAAAACTTAGAAACTCGCAAAACAAGCCAATTAAGGCAGCCTTCAAAGGTTTATTGTTTCCACATTATTAATTACAATCAATTGAAACAAAAAATTACAATATAAGTGGTGGGTACAAGGGTAACAACACCTATAGGGTTAACAGAAGTCCCTTGCATGCGCACCCGGTGAAAATGGAAAATATGGTTCGAAATAAATTCAAAGATAGCATTATTTTGTATAATCAGACTAAATGTAATGAAATGTGTATATATCTAGGCATAGAAAGTTATAGAGACGTACTAGAAATAGACTTCAGAAAAATGTTAGAAAGAGTTAGCCTCAAAGTCATAAACCCCACGGTTTCTTTTTAGACTGCCCGCCACCTTCCTATATATACAGTTATACATTCTGTAGCATTAATGTGTATAAATCACTGTTCCAGACCTGTAAATTTCAACTATTTTCTTTTCTGTGGTCGTTGAAATATAGAAAAAGGTTAAGATAAAAGTTAGGTAAAGTCTTGCCTATTGTAAACTATCATGTTTAACCAATATTTTAGCAAACTAACATATTTTTTTCTATTTTATTGTATTAGAAATTAGATAGAAACATAAATAAACTTTAGTATTGTTATTTATTGTAAGCATTTGCATGAGTTAGAAGGATAACAATGTTATTTTCAAAAGGTTTCCATGGCAACGGCAAATCCTGGCCTTTCCTGTAAGAAGTTTTTCCCCACCTTCGTTCGTACCATCCCACCAGAACACAAACAGAACATAGGACGGATAGGGATTGTGAAGCACTTTGGCTGGAAAGCGGTCGGCATTCTGCGGGAGGGCCGAGACACATTTCAGGGACTGGCTAATGATCTGGTGGAAAAGCTGGAAAAATCAGTGATAAATATCACCACTTATGAGACCTTTACTAAAGATCCGGCGATACAGCTAGATAATCTGAAGGTAACCTATAGTATTGATACCCACCAAACTAGTTTTGGGATATTCATTTGTTCAGATTGAGGATCAAAGTGAAAGTGTATAATAAGTAGCACTAGAAGAAAACTAGCAAACGTTAATACTTATGTATATGTTTGTGAGTCTGTGAATTGTGTTGCAGTGACAATGCAGATGATTTGCAATTTATTAGTAACCTTTTAGACATGTGATTTAGCCACGCGATTAATTGTTTTAGAATGCATTCTAGTATTAGGAATTTGGATAGGGAGATAGATAGATACAAAGTGTGGGAGCGTGAATGCGTATGCGGAAATGAAACAATCAAGAAAATCCATATTAGTGTACAGGTTTCAGTACACAGCATGTATGTGTGCGATAGTACACATATTAGTGTACATTTTCCCCGGTGCTTTGTGACTGGATCAACTCTAGCCTCTTCAGCTTTGCTTGCTGACTTTAGCATAGTCAACTAGGTTTCGAAGATTTGTTTAAAAATTTTACCCAACCTTAAAAACAACATCTTACATAATGTGTTTCTTTCTTTTAGAGCAAAGATTCTCGAATCATTTATGGAATATTTTCCGAGAAAGCTGCCAGACTTGTTGTGTGCAAGGTTAGTACTAATTAACATTCCCAAGTATTAAACTATTAGAACACATGATTATGTATGCCATGCAATTTACACAATTCTAGAAGAAGAAGAAAAGTGACCGTTAAGCCTTTCATGTAATTAAAAAAGTGTTCCTTCCGCTATGGAGCCAAAGAAGCCAGCATAAATATTGGGTGTTTTATTTTTAAAACGGCTATTCTTAAAGAATAGTTTTATAAGTAGGCTTACATGTATTTTTAGATATAAATTAGCACGCTATGTATTTTCTTTCCTTAAATATTTTTATACTTATAACTGTAAAATATTTTCTACTGTTTCTCCTCTATGTATCATGTAAGAATTGATATGTATTTTGATCGATTCAAATAAAGACATTATAGTAATATCTGTTAATGAACGCAAAGGGAAGATGTAAATAAATCAAAACTTAATGTAGACGTGATCAAATGCTGAAAAATATTCTTATTTTCATTATCATCATCATCATCATCATTATCATGATAATCATGATAATTATTATTATTATTATTATTATTATTATTATTATTATTATTATTAGCCTAACGAATACTTTCGTCTTTTAAGACGTAATTATGTTGTTAAGTTCAAGTTGTTCTTATTACGGTAAGAATATTTTGGCCTTTTATGCTTTTGCATTATTTGGCACATATACAAATATGATATATAATAATAATAATAATAATATGTTAATTTATGTAGCGTATTAATACACTTGAAGAAATTGCATTTATCTGAATACAGAAACATGTCAAGTTACAAGTCAAGTCAAGTTTAATTAAAAGTTTTAGTGTACAAGTCATGTTTGGTGCTAGTCTGCCAATAATATTCACTAATCGCGGCAGACTAACGGCTATTACAGTATTTGAAACCGTAAATAAAGAAGAGAGAAATATCTAATAATTTACAAGACGTACATTAAATAGACTACAATACAAATATTATGTATACATATGGATGGTGTACAATTTACCAGCGTTCGTCTCTTGTTCAAATTCACGCATGCGCAGTTATCATTCCGATGTGTCAGTCAAAGCATCAACCCACCGGGTCACTACAGCTGTTGTTTTTACACCCATTCAGGCTTACAAGAAAGGAATGTGGGGGCCTAAGTACGTATGGATCTTAATGTCCGGGAGCTATCGACAACGATGGTGGACTGTGAACGACACCAACCTGTGTACCCCGGATGAGGTCCATAAGGGACTGGGTCAGTTTATTGGCACTAAAGCGCTGATGTACGGGGGAGATGATGAGATCACTGTCGCGGGAAAGGTAATATATTCTTGTTCATTATATTGTCAAAAACCCATTGTTGATTTTAGTCTCGGTAATTATGTCAGCAGAATCTTTAAGCAGTCTCGCACTAATGTTATCTAAACCAATAGCTTTGTTGGTTCTAAACTTTTTTAGCTGGGACTTGGCAAAGGGTTCGCTTATATCCTCGAAGGTGAAATTGGCTTCTGGTTAAGATTTCCAGCTCTCTCCTGGGAAAACTGTATCTCTAATAGATGATACAACTGAGCCGAACTTGTTACGTTAGTTATCGCCAAGCCAATAGTTGAGAAATGGTGGCTTAATACTTTTAAAAGTAATTTTACTGGGCTGGGTATGAGCTATTTCATCAATTTCAGTACATGACACGTTTTAATTTCGCTTGCGTGAAGTAATCTCATTGAGCCCCCCCCCCCCCCCAACCCTTCCCCCCCTATTGAGGTGTTTCCACAGGGCGTTTGGGTTATTCTTTGATTGTGCCTCCACTATATAACAAAATGAATGTTGCATGCGCGGTTAGAGGTTGTTCGTAGTTAGATTTTGCTTGTGTTCCATTGCAGACAGTGAAAGAGTTGTGGACAGAATACAGGGGGAAGATTACCAGTGGTAAATATGGAAGTCTTGAAAGTCCTTACGCCGCTTTCGCATACGATGCCGTTTGGACGGCGGCGTTGGCGCTGAACGCGTCGATAGCTGAACTCAAAGCGCAGAACTCCAGTAAGAAGATCGAAGATTTTCACTACAATGACGTCAGCATGAGAAAGACATTCATGAGCACAATTAAGAAGGGTTCGTTTATGGGAATGTCGGTAAGTGCTCGCAGTGAAAACCAAGGTAGTATTCTGTATTATTTATATATTAAATTTGTTTTCGCCCCTGGTAAATTCAAATTGATAAATACAAAAGCAAACCTGAGTAATTTAGCCGTTAAAAGTATGAAAACCTTTTCTAAAACAAGTGAGTTTTATTACCCCCATGAAACTGATAAAGAAGGCGAAAGATTGTTGAAGGAAGAAGCAATCAGCGCGCACCAGAAGGTGACTTGAATGAGCTACCACAAGTTTTGTTTCGTTTGATGATATCTTGCCATATAATAAATGACTTGTTAACCTCACTTCCTCTGGACTGCTTTTGTTATACGTTCTGCCCCGACCTCAAGCCAATATTCCTCAGTACTGCTCCCCGCGCCCAGTTAGTAAGACGAACTTCGCGTTGTTTATTTTCTAAAGCACAACCAAAGGGTTAAAAAAATGAATTCTAAAATGCCTCTTCGAACGATTCAGATAATTATTTCAAAAAACTCTGACTCAAAAATTTTTGAGCAAAAATGTTTGGTGCGGTTGAATAAGTTCCTTTAGCCGGCTGTGTAGAAACGTTTCGCCGTGGAGGATTAGACCACAGTTTCCTGATTCGTTTTCTGTTTAAATTTTGCTCTAGTATCGCGTCTGCATTTATTTAATCCTCCGAAATTTGGATACAAGCTTCAATAATAACACTGATAATATCAATAATAATAATAATAATAATAATGATGATAGTAACAATAATAATGGTAATAATAATAATAATAATATAATAATAATAATGACTGTATTTATATAGCACTTTTTCCTGAGGAGCCCAAAAGCGCTTTACAATATAAAGATATATCTTACTAGAACACTATTCAAGACAAAATAGCTAACTTTTAAGACCGAGGAAACGGATTTTCTCGTTATGGCCCGGCCCTAAGCCGAAAACATTTGGAAGCATTCGAAAAATCTTTGGAAGTCTTTGGAAGGATTCCGTTGACGAGGTTCAGTGATAGAAAGAAGCATCTGCCTTATCACGGAACTAATAAAACTACAGGATTCGCTAGGATATCACCCACTTGCGTACATGATAATATAAAGACATTATTATATTTTTACCTTTTAGTTTTGGCAACTGTATTTTTGTAGTAATAGAAAAAATAAAACATATTCGCAGGAACATGATACCTGACCTAGCAAACCTAATTGGACTCATATTTTTTAAGTTTCATAATAATAATAATAATAATAGTACATTTATTTATATAGCACTAAATCCACAAATGTCCTAAATGCTCTACATCCTAATAACATTACCTTAATATATAGAAAACTACTCACACAATAATAAAGGTGCAATTAACCTACAGCAGTAGTTCTAACTGTAAAAAATTACAAATTTGAAAGATTTATGAGACGTAGTATGTGTTATAAGCCAACCTACACTAAAGAATCTTTACCAAAAGGGTCGGTGTAGTTGCTAAACAGTAATTTCGACACCTTATTATACTAACGGACAACAGGGACGGTAGAGACGGGGGGACTAGTCAGCACCCCCTTCCCGACCCCCCACTTAAAAAATTGCTCCGGCGTCTCCGTAAAAACTATAAGTATTTTCTTTTACTTTTTAGGGATTAGTTTCATTCGACAGGAAGTATGACCGGCTGAGTTATCTGGTCATTGACCAGCTACAAGGTAAATGAAGAAAATATGCACCTATCAATGCAAACCCCAAAAGGTGGGGGAGGGGGTGGGGGAAATGGGCGGGGATTTGATCAAACCATAAAATAATTGTCAAATTCCCGAGGGTGGGGTATGCGTTTTTGGTCAGATCTAGTGAAAAGTTCCCATCACCGGGAGAATAAATCAAACTGTTGAACCCAAAGATATGTCAAACTATCCTTCCCCAGGACAATTTTCATATGGTGGATGGGGAGATTAAACAGCACTGATTAAGTAGAAGGAGATGGGGAAGGTTACTCATCGTCCCAGCAATTACGTCCAGGATTGTACACTTGCATTCCCTCTACATTCTTGCTATAAGCGCTAGCATATCTGAAACTGGCATTCTAATTAATTTGTAGCCATATTTAGTTTGACGTCACGTGACATTACGAACTCTCCATATTGAAGGCTGCGCTCTTAGATATTATTGACGTCAGAAAATTGACTCACTTGATTTGAATTTGATAAAATGCAAGAAATAGTCTTAGGTCAGGTAGATCTTATATAAGTTCAGTGGAAAAACGCATACTTTATTAGAAAAAATATTATATTCTTGAGAGAAGATAAATTCCAGGAAAGGTCAGAAAGTTTGATAGTAATAACTTGCTTCGTTATGGAGTAGTATTAGAATTTGTCATAAAAGGGCCGTTTCGCCCCTTCAGCCTTCTCCCATGTCAGATAGGATAATACTGTTCTTGTGTTATCTCGAACAGGAGAAGAAATGGTTCAAATCGGCGAATACTGCATGAGAACACACGCTCTCGACACGACCAATAAAGCAAAAAATGTCAAATGGCTCGGTAAGAAACAATCTTTATATGTTATAGCATTTTTCTCTAATATGTGTTTCCGATAAATCAACATTTAATATTTCTGATTTCAATTATATTTGAACCTTAATGCCCTCTATAAATTCCATCATTCCAAATTTCCAATGTAATCACGGTATGATCGCGCATTCTTTCCACTGTTCGTCAATAACAAACGATTTCAAGTACGGTTCCGAATTAAGACTGCAAATATGGAAGGATGGCTTTATTTCAAGGATTACTGAAATGAATTAAAGTTATGAGCTGAAGTGAATCTAAATCTAAATCTAAATCGTTACTGCGCAAACCCAAGAAAAAAAAAAAGAAATGGTTTTTAGAAGGAGCAGTTATTGAACAATATAACATCGCCTTTTTGATAAATATCGACTTCGGTTTTCTGTCCACGCAGGTAAAAAGACCCCGGTGTGCTCTACTGCGCATGTACGAGTGCCACAATTCATTGAGACCGGTCAAATATACACTATGGGATCCCTGTGCCTCATGGGAATCTGCATGTCACTTTTCTTTCTGTTTTTCAACGTCAAGAATCGAAAGATAAGGTGAGAGAAATTGTTACATACCGTAAACTTCCGAATGTAAGCCCATGGGCTTACAGCTTTCAAAGCACTTTTTAATGGGCTTACATTCGGAGTGGGCTTATATTTTTGAAGAGGGGGGCTTATATTCGGAGGGAATTTTGCGTTTCAAAATTGTTTGGGATTATTGTTTTGTGTCTCGAAATCTTCAACTTTAAACTGACAGTGGACGTACGTTAACACGTTAAATGGTCATTTTATTTGTCTTCAAAGACTGTGAAACACTGGAAATAATCTAGTTAACCGTATTTGAACGAAACAACAGCTGTAAAGCTACGTTACATTTTTGTATATTTCAAGGCTATTGTTAGGCCCTCTCCAATATACTGAGCCCAAGTGCTTATATTCGGGGGACTTTTTATCGGAAGGAATTTTGCGTCTCAGATTTGGGGGCTTATATTCGGGGGGGGGCTTATAATCGGAGGGG
>JAOEHT020271417.1:0-10476 GCA_025448195.2 Parazoanthus atlanticus
ATTATTATTATTATTATTATTATTATTATTATTATTATTATTATTATTATTATTATTATTATTATTATTATTATCATAAAAGGATAACTTCGTGGGCCAAAACTCCTTTAGTCTCCATAAAATCATATAAAACTTACCTTCTGGTTTTCATTTGTGCCATGTATGAATACATTATTTGACAACGCGCTGACGGATACGTAACACCTCGCTTTCGATACTTTACAATATTCGCCCGTTTTTTTTTCTTGCAAAGTTCAAAATTATTCTAATTTTGTCAATAGACTTTCTGAAGTGAGGTGCGAGCCTTCGTCATTGCGGAGCTTTAGAGCCTAATGTCCTCTCGAGCGACGCCTCGCCAGCAGCAGTGAACCAAGACGGAGTCTGAAACTCAGGTTACAGCCTCGAGATTCTTTCTGATTGGCTCTTTGTATGGAAGCTTTAACATATTCATACTAGTAACTACTTATTACCGAGGGTGAGGTCTGTACGGGAAATATCAAACTGAGGACTTGCTGTATTGACCGAGTGAGGTCAATGCGTCAAGGCCGAAGTTTGATACATATATTTCCCGTACGACGATAACATCCCGCATGCGGAAATTCTTTACTTTGCACATCCAGTTATGCGCGCGCGTGGGTCATTAACTATAACCTCCGTAATGCCCGTGGGCATTACAGAGGATCCAGACCGCTCAAGAACCAATCAGAACGCGCGAAGTATCTTTGCCATATAATATATATCAAATAATGATATAACAGGCATTGGTTAGTATAAGATATAGACTTTCTCAACAATATGAATTGTAATAGGGATATCACATAAATATCTGCAAGTCAAAGGAATATTTTTTTATTTACAAAGAAAAAACGGAATAGATAAATTAAATGAATATCATTTAATTCAACATTTTCGGAATGAAAGATTGATATTAAACCAATTCAGGCGCTTCTACCGTAAATGAAACAGACTAAATCAACCATGCCACTGATTTTTTTAAATTGTTAAATTTAAATTTTCATTTAAATTCTAAATGATTTAATTCTGTTATGGACCACTCCTAGTAAATAATCCTCTTTTGAAGGGTTGCTGTATTGAATAATAATAAATTGACCTTTTGAGGTAAATTTTATTCTATACTGAATATTATTCACTTTCATATGTTTGATCAACGGACTATACTTCAAGCAGCTATTACAAATTCACATTTGCCGTAAAGAATTGAGGGAAATATTGATAATTTATCTTTCTCTGAAAGGGTCTCATTAAGTTTTCAAACTTGGCAAGGCGTTTTTTAAAAGTCAGTTTTATATTAAAAATTTTAGTTATAATTTGGTCCAGAGTCGTTATTGGCAGAATCAGGTTTCAAAACACCCAATTAGTAATGAACCCAGCGGCAGCTTTAAAACTTAACAACAATTCACGCTGAGGTCACCTAGACTTAATTGCTATCTAAGTGAAGGAGTATTGTTTGCGAACTTTGTTGCCATACTAAACCTAAATTTGTTCTTTTTTCCAAAGACAGGCTTTGTCTTTTTTGTACGCGAACTTATTTTATTCCGCCTGCCGCGTCGTGTGCGACTTTGTGTCCCGTTTTGACATTGTCAAACTGCGAGATACAAAGCTTTGCAATTACTTTAAGGGGCTTAGAATCTCAATAAACGTTCAGCAAAAAAAGTATATGTGAAACATTGCCCACGCAATTATCTTATTGATCCCTTCGTTTTGGTAACGAGTGTTACTGATGTCAAGAAAACAAGACACAGGTGGGATTTGTGTTAGAGCGGAAGTCTTCGGGTGTTGTGCACTTTCATATTCTCATTTCCATGCTTCAAACTAAATTTACTGCCGTCTACACTCTAGGAATACCCGGGAAAGAGGACTTATACATGGAAAACATTTAGGACCTTTAGTGGCGGCAGGTAATTAGACTGCTCTTCTAAATTACTCAAATAATGACTGACTTTGCCCATTAAGGCCGCGGGTTGCCAGCCATCTAGTACCGTCTGTAAAACACTCGTAATCAGACGCACAGTAACTAACACAAACTGTATTTTTAATTTCCGCTTTTGTTTTCTCTAAATTGGCTTTACTTTCATTTCGTGGACTTGGAGAATCAATAGCCTGTCAGATTGATGATATCGCAACACTAGACACTAGAAGAAACGTTAGACTTTGTAAAACAGATTAAAGGCACTACTGCATAATAAGTCAACAGAAATCATCAAGTTACCTCAACGGCTCGTGTTAAAATCGAAGGGTCTCCATTTTATCCTAGTGGATAACAGAAGGCTATTTTTGCTAGCTGTTTTCAAATCCGTTGTGAGAGTAAATTGGCGAAAATACTTCAACCTCGCTACACCTGCGGGAAGGAAGAAAACAGTAGAGCAATGAGTGACTTGCTTCTCAGTTGAAAGTCTATTCGCTCTCCGTGCATCAAGAGAGAAGCAAAAACTAGAATCTTCTCACAGACAACTTGTACGGACAACTGTAAGAATAACATCGTCTCGTGTTGACTTTGCTTTTCCTCTTTTTCATATCCGGTGTCAGTTGCGAGTTTAGGCGATCAGCCACTTCAGCCACTAGAAACAGTAGAGGAAGACATTATCTGTACAGAATGAACAAGAGCGAACAGACCACCTCATCGACGAATGTTTCAGTTGGTGCCACTTCTAGGGGCGTTATTTTAGTTGTTGTCGAATCTTGCATCTTTCTCATCCTGGATCTCACAGCCCTTGTTGGTAACGCGCTAGTTTGTGTGGCACTTTACAGAAATACCTCGCTTCGCACCGTCACCAACAACTTTATACTGTCGCTGGCCCTCACCGACCTACTCATGGCTGTTTTGGTCATGCCCCTTAAAGCTTGCTCTTCACTTGCAAATGAGTGGATTGGAGGAACCTTCGGGTTAGAGATCTACGGATACTCCGGTCATATTTTGGGAGCAACGTCTTTGGTAACCGTGACGCTAGTGGCAATCAACAGATATTTCCGAGTTGTGAGACCCACGTTGTACCGTAGTATTTACTCCAAGAAAAGCTCAAAAGTGATGGCTGTCACTGCGTGGATTGTGTCAACAGTCATATTCATCGTTGGTTTTCCTGTTTTTGGAGTTCATTTCCAACCCTATCCTGCTAATCCAACAATTCTTTCACCCACGTTTCCTAGTACAAGTGCATTTTCCTTTTATGTCGCTGTACATAGTTTATTCATCAGTGTTGGCGGTTTCATTATTATCACATGCTATGTGAAGATCTACCAAACCGTCCGTCATCACAACACCGCAGCCACTCCACCGTCCCAAGAAGGAAACTCCGCCTATGGAGTGGAGGAGGCGAGGATTACGAGAATTCTAACAGTTGTTCTGATTGGTTTTTACCTCTGCTGGCTGCCCCCTTTTATTGCTGGTATTCTAGACTCTTTCAAGTTGATTGGGGAAAACGCTCTCAAATACCAAAACTTTTATTACACTTTTCCTGCTCATGTCAGTAACGTGATAAACCCGTTAATTTATGCAACAATGAGTCGACAATATAGATCGGAGTTTCTGAAAATACTTCGTGGACATTTTTTTGCATAGGTAATCTCATGGTTTGGAAAGTGACATGAAAGAAAACTACCATTCTACTTCTTAACGAGAAAATGACAAAGGAAGTAAATGCAATTGAGTCTCTATTTGGAAGGTTATCTGTCCTAAAAAGGTACACTTTCGTAAACAAAACTATAGGGGAATCTGCTTGAGAATGTATGTATCAACGTTTTTCGATCAGATAGGTTTGGTGTTGTATTTAACAGGTATCATAGTAACAAAAGCCACAATAGATAATGAACATGCTTTTAAAAAACGAGGTTTATTGACAGAAAATGTTAGTGAGAATGTAAAATCTCCCATTTTCGTTTCCTGGACTGACGTGGGAAGCAAAATTGGGTGTCTGGAAACGGTAAAATGGAAAATTAAATATTTATTAACTCGATTTCTGTGATATCTCCTCCAGAAATTTATGTGTTGACTGGTGATAAGTTGATCACATAAGGGATCTTCGAATATCTCTAATTATAAAGACAGTTCAATTTTTCAAATTACCTTATAGAAATTTTGGTTTTCATTGCGATCCGGTTGTCTGTTTTTCAGTAGCAAGTCAAACATGCATGTACACGTGTCAGAAAACACGTTTCCCAGATTTCAATGGCCCCCGCCAACGTCAACCGTTAACGTCATACCTTTTCTTAGTTTATCGAAAATAAATATCAGCTAAAGTTTTGTGCGTTCGTCTTTCGGAACCTGTCCAACACAAAGGAAGGTTATCTGGCCTAAAAAGGTACACTTTCGTAAACAAAACTATAGGGGAATCTGCTTGTGAATGTATGTATCAACGTTTTTCGATCAGATAGGTTTGGTGTTGTATTTAACAGGTATCATAGTAACAAAAACTACAATAGATAATGAAGGGTCTTCTTGATGTGCGTTCAATATACAAAAGAAATCGACATTTTTATAATTGACTCGCCAGTTTTGACTTTTTCGAACAATTGCTGTGAGATATAGAAGAGCAAATTCCATCTTTTGAAATCGTTTGTTATTTTAATTAGTACATTTTCTGAGACAACAGAAGTTGGTATAAGCGTTCATATATCTTGGAATTTGACTAAAGATCGCTCACTAACTGATACAGCATACCAAGTAATTGAATATAATCCGGATAGAGAAGGTTAAGGTTGCAACATAGTCTTGTTAATAGGGGATAAAGACTTACACCTCCTGTTACACTGAGGCGCTTGTTTTGAGCTCGATGCATTCAAGCGTTCTTATGATCGGAGTTTAGGTCGTTCTACCAATGTATGATGAATACTACAAAATGTTAATTAGCTTTTAGAATCCAGAAAGGTCATCTGAAATATTACAGATTCTGGTGCATACCAAATGGTATAGTTTTCATTATTACTGTATTAGTTGACAAGCCTATGTGGACACTAAATATAATCACAAAATATATTTCAAAACGGCGGAATAACGACTTGGGCGGCATTTGTAAGGTGTAGAATATATTATAAGTAGCAAACTTTAACGTTCTTGTAAGGTTTTGGTTGTAAACGTTTTGTCCATTTTAGGGTGAACGTGTATTTTATTTTTCTTTTATTATTCTATTTTATTAGCTTTTTTCCATGAAGGGAGAGGGACACTGTTACAGGTTTCCCCAATTACACAGGCCCTTTCTAGGGCCTGAGAAAAGGTCAATAATTGAAAGTTGTCTATAATTATTTTGTGACAGTAGAGGGGAATAACTCAGTAACGTTGTAGCTACAAATAAAACTGAATGAACAAGGAACCTTGTATGTTTCTATCGATTATGTAACATAAGTTACCAGTTGTTTCTTTGACACGCACTGCATCTGTACCATACGACGTCATGTATGACGTCAGCATGATGGAAATAACGAGTGAGGTGCGCGCGAACAATCATGATCTACCTCAACAAAGTTTTGCGCATCTATGATATCCCCCTCTGTTTTTTATAGTCGTGTCAAACAACAATTTGTTGCCGGGGTTTCCAGGTTTCTTAACCGCCACTCGCGCTGACGTCACCTTTACTGCAACTCGGATGAAGGACTATTTGCGAAATTTAGTTACTAAACGTACTGAAGGGAAATTGACTTTTTTTCCAAATAAACACTTGGGGTTTTTTGTAAGCGAACTTATTTTGCATCCGCCTGCCGTATCGTACGAGACTAGCGTTGTTTAGATTGTTGAACGACGAGTCACAAAACCTAGCAGTCACTTTACATCCTTTTAGAATCTTAATACTTTGAACAAAATAGCAGGTTTGTGCAAACATTGCTCATGCAATTTCCTCATTGATTCTTTTGTTTGGTTACGGGTAACTGATGTCAAGTAAAGTAAACAGGATGGGTTTATTTGAGAACGGAAGTCTGTGGGTTATATTCGAGTTCAGTGTTCACTTGCATGTTTCAAACTCACTGTCTTACTGCCTACAACACGGGCAATGTTTGTTTTTTTGTTTTTTTAACACGGGCAATGTTAATTTTGGCCGGCTGTTTCAGAATCAGTCGTGAATAGTAATTGGTGAGAAAAACTTTAACCTCGCTATTTGAACAGTGACTGACTCACCTCGTCTCTCCTATACCTCCTGCTCAGTTTTGGAAATTAGCTCTCCACGCATTAAGAAAAGAGAGCGAACTTAAGGTTTGGCTGGAATCTTCTAGCTGTGTGAATAACATTTTATGTGCGAAGTTAAGTGATCAGGCACTTTAGCCACTAGAAACAGTAGAGTGAAGATCTTATCAGTACAACATGAACAACAATGAACAGCACGTCCCGTCGACGAATGCTTCAGTTTGAACCTCTCCCAGGGGCGTTATATTAGTTGTTGTGGAGTCTTTCACCTTTCTCGTCCTGGATCTCGCAGCTCTTGTGGGTACGGTAACACGCTAGTTTGTGTAGCACTTTACAGAAATACCTCGCTGCGCACCATCACCAATAACTTTATACTGTCGCTGGCCCTCACCGACCTTCTCATGGCAGTTCTGGTCATGCCCCTTAAAGCTTTCTCTTCACTTGCAAATGAGTGGATTGGAGGAACCTTCGGGTTAGAGGTTGCTCCTCACGTCGGCTATATTTTGACATCGACTTCTTTGGTAACCGTTACGCTAGTGGCAATCAACAGATATTTCCGAGTTGCTAGACCCACGTTGTACCGTACCATTTATTCCAAGAAAACATCTACGATCATGGCTGTCACTGCATGGATTGTATCGGTTGTTACAGTTAGTGTCGGTTTTCGTTTGTCAGGAATTCTTTACCAACCCTATCCTGCTATTCCATCAATTCTTTTACCCGTGTTTTCTAGCAGGAATACAGCTAATTTTTTGTCGCACTAAACAGTTTGTGCATTGGCGTTGATAGTTTCACAACGCAGCGGCTCTATCGTCACAAGAAGGACACTCTTCCTATGGAGTGGAGGAGGCGAAGATTACGAGAATTCTAACAGTTGTCCTGGTCGGTTTTTACCTCTGCTGGCTGCCCCCCTTTGTTACCGGCATTTTGGAGTATTTAAAATTTATTGAACAAAGCGGTCGTAAATATCGAAACATTTATTACACTTTGCAGCGCGATATACCCGTTAATTTATGCAACAGTGAGTCGATCATTTCGATTGGAGTTTCTGAAAATTCTTCGTTGAGATTGTTTATGAGGCTCATAATTTATTAAAAGGATGCCATCCTGCCGACAGCTGATATTCAGCCTTGTGAATATACTGCTGTTACTCCACTTTTCATAACCTCCTTATTTGGTCGATGATAACTGATCCAAAGTAGACACGTGGGTCTGCGTTTTAACAATTTTATAGTTTGAGAACTTTTGAATTTTAAACTATTAATATTTGTAGCAATTTGACAAAATCATTAATAATTTTTACATTTTAAGTGTTAGTCACGACTTCTCAAGCTTACAGTTTCAATTTTATCGTGAATAAATAAAGGTTTTATAATTTTAAGCAAACTACCGCTGTGTGATATGACGAACTGGTGGTGGGATCTGTTTGAGGGCGGATGTACTGGCGACTTGCGCTCTTATTGCTCATTTGCATGTTTCAAACTCGATGCACCACCGTCTACCCTGCAGGTAAACCCGGGGAAAAATAACTTCGAAGTGGAAACTTAGAAACTTTTAGCAGCCACAGGTACTTGGGGTGGAAGCGGAAGAATTGATATAATCAGATACAAGTTATCCCTCCGATCCTTTTGGCCAGGCTTTCTTCACTATTCTTTTATAATTTGTTCTCAAGGTAAAACAGTAGATATTATTTATTATATGATTCAATTTATTTTTCCATTCAATATCCATTATTCATTGCCCCGCTTGACCCCCGACGCAGGTTCCAAATTCGCTTTTCTAAGTATATCAGAAGAATGCTGGCCTTTAAAACGCGGCGGTTGCCAGTCATCTGGCAACGGAGTCTACTTATTTCTGCTACTGAAACTATGGTACATCCTGCGAAAACTCTTAATTATACGCAAAGTATATAACACGTAAAGTTTTCTTTTTTATTTCCGTTCTTTTATTATCTCCGAGTTGGCTTTACTTTTCATTTCGTTGAGCCGGAGAACTAATAGCCCACCCTATCGATTGTATTGTAGGATTGTGAACCCTGGCGAGTAAAAAAGTGATCTTTATAAAAAGTATTAGTTATAGTACAGCATGATAGGTCAACAGAATCATCAACTTACATCAAAGAAACATCTTTTTCTTTATTAACTGCTAGCAGCTGCATGCAAGACAGAGTTGGCCCCATCTGAATTCGCAAACTATATATTTGGCATAAGTTCCTAGTTTAGGGAAATTCAGACTGAATACCCAAGACTAAAACAGTTAATGTTGTCAGCTAGAAATCGGAAGCGTGAACATTTTAGTCTTGCAAATGACGAAAGTCTGGTTTCAAATCTGTCGTGAAAAGTAAATTGCCGAAAATACTTCAACCTCGCTACACCTGTAAGGAAGTGCTTATTCAGAACTGCTTGGACTGATTTTGATTTAATTATTTCTTGCTGGAGTCCTATTAGCTATGCACGCGTTGTAGAAAGACGTAAAAACTCACAGAAGTCTTCTAACAGACTTTGGTCTACAACTATCGACTCTCCTAGTAATAACATGGCATCCTTCTGTCCCGCGAGACAATGGAATATTGCGTAAGAGGCCTTTGTGGGAGCAGCTAGCTCCTACTATGGCTTAACAGACCGATTTAGAATCTGCAGGCTTTGCCGCAGTTCCTGCAGATGTAGATTGCAGTTGGCTCTGGAAGGGCTGCGGCTAACTTCCGTCTCCGCTGCTGCCTCTCCTCCCACTGCAACAATCTCTTCCCACTGCCCCGAATTCACAATCCTCACAGTTGATCTCTCATTACTCTCCTAGTAATGTTATTCAATTGTACCAAATTTGGGCCAGTCACGTGTTAGCATTACTGAGACGTGATATCAGGTTGTAGTACAGACAACGTTTTTATCCAACAAGGTTTAAATAATGGTTTTAGATTTGTTTTTGAAGAATTTTACTATGAATTTGTAATTAACTAGTTAGTTTTGTTTTTAGTCTACTGTAACCATAATTCGCATATACTGAACAGATGGCCACAAGTTTGTTAGTGTTTTCACCATTACCTTTCACCCTCCTTAAACAGAGGCTCTACTACTACTAATGTTTCAGTAAGTCAAATTAGTTCGTTAATCTTTAGTTCAAATTGAAAGAAATGTACCTGTTGTCATTTTCAGTAAGAGATGTGGCCAAGAGGGTCGAGAGTTTGCAAGGAATGCACATGAAAGTGAGGCGGATACTCAAGGGTCACCAGGGCAAGGTGCTGTGTTGTGATTGGGCAGCTGACAGGCGACATTTGGTCAGCAGTTCTCAGGTACCAACATTACAAGCACTGTATTCAGAAACACGTGGACCGTAGAATGATTTCTTTACTGAAACTGTTTTGGGGACTCTGCGATGATGTATTTGTAGGGGTGATAGTGATGAATGTGGTGATGGTGATGACGATCTTAGTGATGGTAATGACGATGGTGATTAATATGTGATGGTGTTGATGGTAATGCTGTTGGTGGTGATGGTGGTGGTGCCGATTATGGTGATAGTGATGATGATGATGATGGTGGTGGTGGTGGTGGGGGTGATGATGATGGTGATGGTGATGATGTTAGTTATGACGATGGTGATGGTGATGCTCTTGGTGGTGGTGATGGTGGTGATGGTGATGGTGGTGATGGTGTTAGTGATGGTGATGGTGATGGTGTTAGTGATGCTGATGGCGATGGTGTTAGTGATGGTGATGGCGATGGTGTTAGTGATGGTGATGGTGATGGTGTTAGTGATGCTGATGGCGATGGTGATGGTGATGGTGATGATGTTTGTGCTGGTGCTGGTGATGGTGATATTGATGATGGTGACGGAAATGATTGTGGTGATGAAAATGATGATGATGGTAGTGTTTATGGTGATGGATGTGATGATGGTTATGAAGGTGATAATGGTGATAGCGGTGATGATAGTGTTTTTGATGGTGTTGGTCAGCGTGGTATTGATGGTGACGATGATAGATTATTTTAATTGTTCGGTTTGTATTTTGTGTATATTTCGTAAATTGGTAGTTTTTCTGTTTTATTGTTAGTCTAAATAGTTCTGCATAATGCTCCTATAACATACTTATTATCATTATTATTATTGTTATTATTTTTGTAGTATTATTAATAATCAGTTTGTTTACCCTACTCTCAGTTTCAACTAAATTTCAAGAGTGGTTTGAATTCAGGTCAAATTGGAAATAGATGTGACTTTTTGATGTCAGTAGTACTTGTTATTGACAGGCAAAATATATTTCATTAAAACCAATTGTTGTCACGCTTTGCTCTCTATCGTTTTAGGATGGTAAAGTTATTGTGTGGGATGCATTCACTACGAACAAG
>JAOEHT020271495.1:0-10475 GCA_025448195.2 Parazoanthus atlanticus
AGCAACACCTTGCGGGAGTTTATAGAGTGTCCATCTAACAAGCCCCCCGGCCACGACCTCCCCCGCAATGCCTGGGTCCGCCTAAACCGCCTAAGATCGGGTTGGGCGAAAACTACTTCGTTCCTGGCTAACTTTCGTGCCACCGACTCGGAATGGTGCCCGTGCGGTAGTCTGCAAACGGTGCCCCACATCATTAATGCATGTCCGCTCCCCTGTTCGGTGCCCCCTCAGGATGTCAGGGCATTAAGATGTTGGATCCCGCAACCCGCGCCTGGCTGGAGTTCCAGCTGCCGCTGTGACGGCCCTTGCCGGCCGGAATCAAACGAACGACGACACTCTACTTTAACAAAAATGTTGAAGGAGCTAAGGCAGTTTATGTTATCATTATGGTAACGCCTTACTATACTACTACCATGTTGTTTTAGTTATATCGTTGGTCATATAAATCGAGTCACTTTGCTAAAAAAGTCTTTAGATTGCGGCAATGAGGATATACAAGAGGAACTAACACTGCATTGATTTATGGGTAGGAGTAATGCATTGTGGGAAGGTTCAAGAAGATAAAGTTTGAAATGTCTAAATCTAGTAGAAAACTAAGTTTAACACCAGCAGAGGTAATTAATAATGATTTGGAACTTACTAATTCTGAAAATCAAGGGTAGTTTTTTTTATGAATTGAAGTAACTGTAGGATGACCAAGAAATTGAAGACATTGAGATTGAAAAATCAGACGACACACCTATTTTTTTAAACTTCAAGACAAATGTGACCATAATTAGCATAATGTAATAGTATCACTTTTTTTTTTAAAAAAAACTTGATTTTTGTTATTTTCTAGATGTACGTATAGCCAATTAAACAAGTTTTAAGAAAAGTTGCCGAAAAGGGCATATTGACGACGTAACGATGACGTCATCACTAATTAGTGACAAATTTACGTGCCAATTTGTACATCGTGGTCCATTTAAGATTCCTACCAAGTTTCATTGTTTTGGCTAAATAATAAAAAAAACTAAAGAGGGTGCCGATCCCCCCCCGGCCCAGCCTATTTGTGACCAAAAAACCCAGCCCGGGTAGGGTTAAGAAATATGTGGAATAAAAATCTCAATCCCTTCAATGGAGCAGTAGGTTTCTTTCCAAATATACAAAACAAGCGGTATGTTTTAAGCTGATCCTAATTCGGGATAATTGTTCTGCTCTTACTGTTTCGAGAGGGACCGAGTGTTGGAATCTTCCCGGAAGTATTCCTTTTCCAGAAGTCACTGCAGTCGGCCATGCACAAACGTGGTTCTGGGACTGGACTGGAGTCTGAAGCACCAACCCCTTCTTAAAAGCCACACTGAATATGTTGAAGTGAAATCGGCAAGTATTGTTCGCGAATGAAGTGTGACCGGCTATACGTGCCGTTCACGACCAGTACGTTTAGATAGTTCAGCTACTGAGCCAATAGAACTTCGACGAACGTGCCATTGAACACTAAAGACAAAGGTAACCAAGCCTTACCCAAAACCGAGGCTGGGGTCGACTTGTTTGGTTTGGAACTCACCCAACCTTTGTTTGACGTCCTGTAGCACTTTCGCAACTATAAAAAGGCCTGTTTATCCGCGTAACATATAAAATATATCTATTATCACAATCCGATTGCTCTTCTATTTTCTACTAAATACTCTCAAAATTTTTCTATTCGTATAAATTAATACATAATATGAATCTCTAATTTCTGTACATTCAACACTGCGTATTCCCTGGAAATTTTGGAATTTTAATCTCTCGGAGATGTATTTCCAGCGATTTGAGCAGAATTCTCTACGATCTGGGATTGAAAAAGTTCGTACCCGACGAACCCTTCCGCCCCTAGGGTCGCCCCTGCTTTGAAACAAATACAATAATCGTGTGTTGAAGTGAGAGTTTCTGAACGCACAGAACGAGGCGTTGCTACAAAATTAATTTGTTAAAACAAACTTTGCCTTCCAATGGTTTCGACCACCCTCAGTGCAAGGCGAGCTCAATAACGTAATCATGACGTGGTGGTGGCCTGAATTCCATGCTCATGAAGTGCCCGACAAAGGTGTCATCTAGTAGCACTTTGAATATGCTCTCTGACCGAGTAACCGGACAATACAATGTAACAATACATCTTTAGACAGGAAAACCTAACCTCACAAACGTGAAGGAGCTGCGTTGTAAGTGATCACACTTGAGACAATACAACCGCTACACTACTGCAGTAAAGTGGAACTAAATCAAATCGCTTTCTTACAGACATCACATGCAGCAATGACACTGGTCTGTACTAGCAGGTATCTGACATACAAGGAGTCTGGTCAAACTCCGTCAGTAAGTAGCCCCAACGCACAGCCTTAAAGGCTACCAATAGTCTGGAGAAGAGCTGTCCAGTGACGTCATCCAATACTGCTTCTCTTCACTTTTCCTCACTATTACAACAAACGCACTACAGAATCATCTGGAAAATTCGGCCCAAGGAAAACTAAAGTAGCCAGTGCAACTACTTTGAAAAGCTCAAATCTGAGAATAATGAAGATTTTTGTCTGGAACAATGTCTGCGAGGACCGAGAGGTTAAGCTTTAGGGCTACTTACTAGAGGGCCCCGCGACGTCAGACCTCCCTGGGGCTTTCCCAGAGTCCTCGGCGGTTTTAGGGGGCCCACCGGAGTTATCTCCAGATTGTTGGTTCATCTCATACTCGAGCTTGTCCGGTGTAACTCTTCTCTCTGTATATATTTCGGTCCCTCCTTGGTGCCGTCACCCAAAAAACGAAACAGAAACACCGATTACACTATATGAAATTGACAACGAAAAACATTAAAACAGAAATGGGAATTATTCGACACAAAAACGACGGCAAAGGAATGCCATGCAACCAACAACCACTTTCTTATTTACGAACAGACTGATCTATGCAATCCTTTTCCATGCGTCAATACGTTGCTGATATCAGCTGTACAAGAGTAACGAGGATTATCAGGTATGCACAAGCATACAATGGCTACTCTACCTTGTCACGTGACCAGTTCACCAATCGCGAGCTGGTCAAGACAAACTAACAACTCCTGGATACTACAGGTTAAATGTGATACGTGCAGGTGTAAAGATTTCAGCGACGCATTAACATACAGTGCAAACACAACAGCAAAAAGTGTATCTTCTTATTCTACACTAAAAATATGATCTCATTTTCTGATGTAATCAACAGTACCTTCTTTACAGAAACAAACACCCGGGCAGTCTTATCTATTGTTTTGTTTTTAGGGTGCGTTTATTGGATAGATGAGTTTGTTAGAGGGCAGTTAATTTTCTCTTCTGGAGGTGGGCTTCTTCCAAACGGGCTAATTCACGGCTGAATGATGGGAGTTTCTCTTTTTCAGAAATTCGACTTTCACGATATTTATCCAAGGAAGCTTAAAAGAAAACTTCTAATCCACCAGAATTACTTGTCAAAGTTCGATGCACTTTAAACCAATCTATTACTCTGTGTAATTCAACATAATTCATAAAGATGATGCATAACAGAAGAGATGACCAAAATCCTAATCGCCGCCATCCGTATCAATTGCGTGTCGAAAAACTTAGTTTCCTATCTGATCAGTGGTTTTTAGATATTTTACCTTGTACTTCAGTTTTCTTGTCAACTACAAGCCTTTGAAAATGCGCTTGCCGTGAAAGAGTCCCTTTGAAATTGTTTTCCATATTGACCGTAATTCGTCACAAACAGCGCAAACAGTTCGAAATTTATTGCCCAAGGCTCGTTTAAAAGGATCCAACATGTTGGTCCAACATCATCCAACATTGTTGCATGCAACATGTTGGATCTGTTTGGACACTTTGTTGGATGATATCGGACGAGTTTCATTGGTTCAAACTTCTCTTCAAACATCGTCCAACATGGCGGTCCAGTACTGTTGGATGCAACATGTTGGCTCTGTTTGAACACCTTGTTCGATGATGTTGGATGGGTTCGATTGGTGAATCTTCTCTTCAAACATCATCCAACATTGTTGGACCATAGTTAATAACTTTACGAGCGAACACAAACACTGACCCACTGCCCCCAATTCAAATATTTTCCCTCCTTGTAAACAATATGTGGAAATACACACCCGTTAAAATGGTTGTTTTTTTAACTACGGTTTGCAGCATGGAAAACAAGAATATGACAATACCATCGCAAGCAGGTTCCGATAGGTCGCAAGCCGTGTGTTTGTTTGATATGTTTCAAGTCTACACCCAATTCAAGAAAGGTCGACTTTTCACGAACAAACTAAAACGTAAACTGTATAACCTACCAAAAGAAGCCGTTATTTCAGGGCTCTTTACCACCGCATGGTCGGTTATACATTTCTTGAATTAGGTGTAAATGGAAACATCCCTATATGTACTGTACAACAACTTCCTTGTTTTTTCAGCAGGCCGAGATTAGTTGGGACGGTCGTTTTACAATCAAATATATATCGGAACGATTTTTACGCGACCACACACAAAAAACCGATTCAGGAGAGACTGAGGATGGGTTGAGGAGGGGGAGGGGGTCTTAAACGGTTGAAAGCTTGTTTTAAAAAAATTAGCTTAGCACGGGTTTTAAAATTTTATCAGGTATTTCTTCAACCCAGTTCCTTGCTACTATTTTATAAAGAATAAACACTACAAAAAAAATTCACACTGCATACTAAATTCACACTGCATACTACTACATGAAAAATGTTCATTATACCTGAAATCAAACGATCGTATCACTGCCATAAACATAAACTCCGAAATTTGCAATTCTAATGAAGCGTGTTATTAAAATAACAAATTGTTAATTTGAGCGTATTAAACAAGAACGACATAAAGCCGTGTTATTAAACAGTGGCACTGTTAAACTACTTTGTACTGAAAAACTATATCCATTCAATAAACTTGTATTAAATCTTAATCTTATAAATTCAAATAGGCAGAACAAAAAGCAATATGTGATCTTCGCTTAAGTGCTTCTTCTTCACCGGGCTATTGAACTGGGTATTAAATAGAGGAAATTACATGGCCGCACGGAGATATGATTTTGATTCGATTGTTGTTGAGAATATCTCGCTCTATTCCGAGCACGCACAAGAACACGTACGGCTCAGTGGAGCTGAAGGGACTTTTTTGTGTTTCTCTTATCTAAAATTTGAAGTTCCCGAGTTTTTCTACTTATATTCGCTGGTTTGCCATATGGCAACACAAGCATTCTCCTCAGTGTCGGTGAGCAGCAAGTGTATTCATGTATAACTATCATTATCATTATCATCATCATCATCATCATCAACACTGTTGCTATTAACTATTCACCTCCAGGAATTAGTAGGTTACACAAGTCAAAAGAGCATCTCGTTTCGGATGCTGAAATTTTTGCCAAATTTATCGCAGCTACGAAACAAACACAAATACAACTACAAAACTTGGTTTATCTGTTTTCAACCGTGCGGTTTTTTGTTTCAATTTCAACGCTAAAGCTTACAAAATACAAGAAACTGTCGAACCACGCAATTAGAACTTTGGGTGCAACGTCAATAGAACAGGGTTGGGGATTGGGGGTATTACGACCAAAACCAGCGAGAGTTTCAAAATATTCGCATGTGAACACAGAAACGTGTCTTTTCGCAAATGAAGCTAAACTATCCACCTCCGTTAAACAGGCAACGTAACATCCTCCACAATTAAAATTTAATCCAAACATAAGAGACTGAAAATTTGTCAGTACGACTAGTTAATGTTGTACTCCTTAGAACTGTTATTATATGCATCTAGTTATCTCTTGTGCAACAATTCAAACTATTGGTAGTAATACAACCAATAACCCCAGTGTTCATAGTCAGAGGGTTCGTACATCTAACAATTTGAAAAATCAAGGATTTTGAGACTTGTAAAGAGTTTTTTTGAAATAAGACCAAATAGAAACATAAGGTTTTGCTCGGTAGCAGTCAAACAGTTAACAGTTCCAAAGTAACATCAAAACATAAAATGGGAAAACCAATGATTTTAAGAGTTATGGAACATTATTTATCATTAGTTCTCCAGTTCAAGGACTGTTCAAGGAGTTTTCCAAGAAGGAAATTCAATTCCAGGACTATCTAGAGGGCGTACGAGATCTGTCAAAAACATGTTTAAATCAAACATTAATATTCCTTCACCTTATTAGAGAAAATCCATGACTTAAAAAATAAAATTGTCCCAAAAACTGATGGATCATCAATGGCTACTTTGTTCACATTTAGTCTATCCGATTTGCTAGGACATTCCATGACCACTTTGGTTTTCCACGAGTTTTTGAAGGACTCTCTAATTCCCTGACTTCTCAGGTGCTCCATACATATCCCGAAACCCATTCAACACAAACACCTTGCAAAATTGAACAAACGTGAATCGGAGAAAAGTATCCTTCAAGTGAACGCGAGAAAAAAAATTTCTGCAGAGCTTAATTCCGACTGCAGCCCTGAATTTTGACGAAATACCTTTCCTATTTTCTAGTTAATAAATAACCAAAGGGCAGAAAGGAAAGTGTAATGAAATGACTCGGGCTCTGGATTAGGCTGGGAAAACAGGGAGTAATCATCTTTTTAAGAAAAGCTCTTATAGAGCCAACAATTAGAAATTGTCTAAATCTACCTGTTTAAATAACGATTTAAAACTCATTGAGAATTAACATACAATACATATTATCTTATTACTAAATTATCTAATGGTTGGAAGTCCCAAACTTGACAATGAATCCTCGAGAACTACCAGATACTGTTGAGGAAAGATGGCAACCTGAGTATAGCCTGGTTTAATGGAGTATTGCCAAAATGAAATAGATTACACAATAAACACATAGAGACAACGATATCATTGTGTAATAAACTAAAAAAGAACCACAACTAAGTAAAAGGCGATGCAGAAAAAGGAAAATCGAAAGACCCTAAACTGACAATGCGTACATGTACAAGGGACCTGCTCTACTGCATGTGGGGTGCTGGACAGTATACTGACCATGTGTACATGTACAAGGAACCTGCTCTACTGCATGTGGGGTACTGGACAGTATACTGACCATGCGTACATGTACAAGGGACCTGCTCTACCGCATGTGGGGTGCTGGACAGTATACTGACCATGTGTACATGTACAAGGGACTTGCTTTACTGCATGTGGAATACTGGGGAGAACAAAAGGGAGCCAGGCCAATCACTGGGAAGCGTGGGCTTATAATAACTACATTATCATGATACTGATTTTGAAAGCCAGTACACAAACAAAGTACGTTCACCACTGGAGTCTTGGTGGAGGTCAAGCCACCATGGAGTCAGAAGTAACACTGGATGAACGTGAAGCCTCAATGGAAAGCTGTTTACGTGGATGTTTTCAACAAACTTTTGTTTATTGCAAGTAACAGGTAAGTGCCAGTTTTCAAGTACAACAGAACAGCTTCTCGTAATAAGTAAATCAAGCGATGCCGGTTAAATATTATTTACTATCAACAAAACCGTATTCTACGACAATTCTAAAATACATTTGTATATCCTAACAAAAACAAACGCACGTTCTTTCACTTTTATAAACTTTGAAAAATAACTGACTATTCCCAGCGTTGTCTGATAATATACTCTATGAGCCCAAAATGTAATTCTTAAAGTTAGACCGAGGTACATGTACATTTCCAACGTTTTCACTTGGGCAAAACATTATGGTAAATGTACTGTGTTTTCCTGTGCAGCAGCTTTCACTGTTATTGTCCACTGCTTGATTTTTGTAAATACTTCACAAAATGTTTTGTAATCAAGTCTCTTATTGACCATTTTCCCACTGACCATAAGGCATCCTAATATTGAGGAATGGGTACTGGTTTGTTTCTTTGGGGAAGACTACTGTATTTTCACGGAGAACAAAAAATCGATATTAAATAAAATATTGGCTTGAACCTACCATGTAAAGCATTATGGTAAATTGGAAAATAGACAATAATAACAACAAATTAGTTGCCATACGATCAGCAATTGCAAACTCAATCACAGCTTAAAAATATCCTTAAAAATTTAAAATGTGAATTGTACTGGTTTACATACAGTTTGGAGTAGAAATTAGTTATTTCCTAGTCTCGAGTTCATAACAACTCCAGCACAATGTACATGTACAATGTACATGTACAATGTACAATGCCAAGAATATGCAAGTATTTACAAATATCAAGCAAATGTGATTAAATTCTAGTAGACATTACAAGCAATATTTGCGTTTGTGCTAAATCATTATTTAGTATTTCCTCAAGCTTTATTCTCGTACATGTAACTCCTTACAGTGTTACTGTTACAGGTTACTGTCACTAAACCAGGGAGTTCACAGTATTGTATCACGGGAACTACATGTAAAACTCACTACTCAAAACACTACACAACCCGTCCAACTGCCAAAACCTTTTTTTAATAATTGCACACATCTCAGATAGATAGATTTCGAAACAAAAAGAAAGAACTCTTCCACACATGCTAGTTAGATCACATCTCATCAGATTTTGTTCACATGGATATTAGGGGAGATCTGGTCATTCTTATACTTTATATGTAGTTCCAAAAATCCTTCAAATATTAGTAAAGTGTGTAAGAAAATTTCAAAAGTCAAAGTGTGGAGCCAAATTTCTTGCCCGTACCTTGAAACTACAAACATGTACAATGTACAACCAAGGAATCTGTATCAAGCGTCTGCGAAAACTTTAAAGAAATATATGGGATTATGGGCCACACTCCAGACAGCCGAAAAATCTCATACAATTTATTGCCAATAAATTTTATATGTGGATGCCTGATGCAAATTTCTTGGTGTTAATATTGTGAAATGTCACATAAAAACTTGGAAACACAGCTAATTTTGGCATGCCTCTTCGTCACAAAATGTATATTCTCTATTCATCTTAATGCTAGCTAATTCCAAAACTACAAATTATGTGTCACCATTGTTTCCACTGAGATTTGAATCTGCAGTTTCCAAATTTTAACGAAGTTTTGCTTGAGGCACTTCCATATCCAAACACATTGTCAACAAAAGAGAATGCAAGTTTCTAGATAGTTGTACATACAGATGTACGTTTTTGAACACTAGGGTTGAAGCTCTCATGAGGCTCAAATTTATACCAAACAAATCAGTCTTACATTTCGAGGTGAGATCTACTGTATACTGTACATGTAGAGTAACAACACCGACATATAACAACCAGCAAGGCTGAGAAACTCAGGACGTTTTCCATTTGTCACGTCCAGCCAGCGAAAAAGAACTGGTTCTGGTCATTATTAAAGTACACGTAAAGGTCAAGACGAGTGCATTCATTTTTTCCCTGCCATACCTCACCAAATTCCCCGGCTCCTGCCTGTTTGAATGGCAGAACCCAGCGGCTGTAATCCGTAAGTTTTCCAGCTCCACTTGAGAACTGACTAACAGCCAGATCCGACAAATGGAAAGCATCTTTAGTTTAAAAATGACAGTTTATGCAACTAATATAAAAGAACCTGGTAAAGTTCAGTGTTACAATTCAAGACATAACTAGCTATTTAGGTTAATGAATGTTATATTATTGTTATTATTATTATTTATGTTACAAAATATTGCAGTACATGTAGTTTCCTTTGTATTATTAAAAAAAGTTAGCCTGTTTTATAGAGAGCCTAACACTTTTGGATATGCGATATACAAGAACCTGTTTAGGGTGACCCAGGCTCTGACATGTGGGTTGTTACTGTTGGGTGAGGGGGATGGTTTGGATGGAGCAGGTACTACAAAGGGATTTAATAATCTTCAAGGGCTCCATTATTACTTCTTAGTACATGTGGAGCTTTAGATGTACTCAGAAATTAGTAACTAAAACCTATTATCAACGTTACGACTTGGCTTTCAAATGTTCTATCAGCAGCAGCTTTTTGAAATACTAAAGGAACTCGGTTGGTTTTGGATGATCAGGGTCGGAAGTGGGAACCGGGAGTCGCTTCATTTTTGTATCTCGTGTTTCATGATACTCATCTTCCTTACCTAGTTTCTTGCTGTAATATATACCAAGAAGAATGAGTATCAACTGCAACAGAAAAGAAAAAAGGAAACATTAGCGCTCAGCTGTAGCAAGTAACACTCGCCAGGTACTGGGTACAGCAAGTCTAAACAACACTCACAAAGTGCTGTGCACCCAGGGAACAATACTGTTCTAGTGTTGTGTTCTCTTTTGCTGTGCCTTTTTGTGTAATTATAAACAAGTTTACCCCGTACTGTATATTGCACAACTTAAACAAAGGTAGTATAAAATATATTAACACTAACAAAGTGATGAACACTCAAGAGTACAGAAAGCAAACACTCTTTATAGGAGTGATAACAATATAATAATAATACTTTATTTCTAGAGCGCTGATTCCAAATTGTCCACAAGGGCTTTACAAATTTAAATTCAATAAAATTAAGTAAAAAATTACTAATTCACAA